>CAKAKR010064779.1:123934-150957 GCA_916700685.1 Adelosebastes latens | reverse complement strand
GCGCTCACACGCAACTACGTTGCTAGGGAAAGTCCTCACACACCTCACTGAAGGTAAAAGTTCCTCAGTGAATGCAGAAGTCACACCTGGAGGATCCACCATGAGCACCACAGGCCGAGCAATTTTTGTTGTCATCCAATCAAATCAAGTCTTTCTCTCCACAACTAATAGCCTTTTGGTTTTCACTTCAGGGTGACCTCTAAGTACCATGGAACCTTTAAAGATGTCATGAAATTATAGCATTATAATTATCATTTGTACCATTTATTAAGTATTTTTAGGGGCAACTTTAGAGAGCACACAGGAAATGAGAGGAGAGAGATGAGGAATAATGACTCTAAATTGCCTGTAGGGTGAATGTGAGCGTGAACGGTTGTCTGTCTCTATGTGTCAGCCCTGTGATAGTCTTGTGACCTGTCCAGGGTGTACCCCGCCTTCGCCCAACGTCAGCCGGGATCGGCTCCAGCTCCCTCGCGACCCTGAATAGGATAAGCGGTTACAGATAATGGATGGATTGATGAGATGATGAATATCATGCAACAAAGGTCCACAGCTGCAATCCAATGGGGAAGATTTGATTACATGGTCATCACCCCGAAGCCCTCAGTCCATCAGGGTGGGGGATCTGATAGTTATGAATGGAAAGGCAGCCCTTTAAAAGGCTTCACAGCGAAGGTCTGAACACTGCAGAAGACACCACCTCCAGCTACAACCACGATGAGTATCAGAGCTCTGATCATCACCTCAGCTTTACTCCCGCTGCTTCTGCTAGCTGCTGCCGGCTCAGCTGACCAGTCAACATGCAGAGCAGTATGGTAAAGTATTGTTTAGATATTTAATGTTGTTTGTTTTTAGCAAAATGCAAAAATAAGAAAGAGAATGTGGTTGTAATATTTCCTTCCTTCCTTCCTTTCAGGCTTTTTCAGTTGCCCTGCTCTGAACCTCGCAGTGCCCTGGTGACCCAGGTGAAGGCTTGGAGCACACAGAAGTGTTATGGCAGCCAAGAGAAGTGCATGTATGAGGTAATTTGAACATCTTCGCAATTTTTTAGTGACCAGCTAAAACTGTGCGGACTAGGAGGATTGTACCATTACATCTGTGTCTTTACAAACAATTTTATTTGTCAAGTAAAACATATTAGAAGCTTCACTTTTCAGATGTTTTAGATGCAAGCAAACGCCTCACAAATGGTAATGAATGTCTTTTCTAATTTTTTTCACATTTAGCTTAATATGTTTGTGTGTTTTTGTCTGTTAGATAATCACGCAGCTCCCCACATACCTTGAGATCAGGCATACATCCCGCAGCACCAACAAAACTACTGCAATTCTCTTTGAGTTCATCCCTCCTGCAGCACCCGCCTTCTGCAAAATGAGGGTAGGTTTGCTTTGTTGACAATCAAACACCACTATATAGGGTATCTTACATTCAGATTTGACATGTCTTAACATTTGTTTATACTTGCACAGGCCCGTGCCACAACAATGACTCAGAATGCCACCAGGCCAAATGACTACTGCCTACTCCACAATCTAATCACTGGTATGAGATTCATTTTTTATACATACTTATAGCAGTGTTTCAGAAATAATTATAATACTCTGAAAGGTGTTGTGTCGCCTAACGCGTGTTTGTGCACTTTTCTGTCTTTGCACAAACAGGAAGTGGACTGACTCATGCAAAAGGCTACAAAGAGATCTGCGACGAGACAATGTGCCCCTCAAAGCGATCAGCAGCATGCAGCACTGAAGGATACGTCCTGCATTGAATTGTGTTGCTTATTAATCAAGATCAAGCACTTGTCAATGGTTTTCCTTCGATAAAAGCATCAGCTAAATACATGTAATGTAAAAAATAAATGCAAATTTAAAATTAGAATAAAACCAATATTATCTGCATGGCTTAATGGCTTGTAGATAACGTACCCCTGTAAAGACAATTGTGAAGGAAGGTTGCATTTAGCTCATTTAATGGACCAGTTTTAGTATAATAGGAAGTGTGTACTTTAGCCTGTTATCAGAATAATGCCTGTTGTGCATATTTTCTGTATATTGAAGTTTTTTTTTGTGCTTCTATATACCGCTTATGCAATATACTCCACTATCTCCACGCGCACGCACATAGGCACACGCACACACACGCACACACATCTACGACATCGAACTACAACAAGTATCACAATGGAAATTAGTCCTGTGACTTTTTTTGTGTTATCCTTGATGTTCTTTTCACTGTGTATGCACATTGGTGTAGTAACCATGTAAGTTCCTTTAAAATGAATATTCAAATAAACAAAACAAAAAAACTACATGTTTGCTTCTCTTCAATCCACATATCCAGCTCAACGAAGGTCAACTGATTTGTGAATGACGCCTTTACAATAGTGATGAGAAATCTAAATGATTTCATGCAGATTATTTGTTATTCATGTGTGTCTATATGCGCTTATCTGCTATCTCTAGATGCAGACAAACACATGCACATATAGCATGGCAAACAATTTGAAACATCAGAACAAAAAGGTACGGTATGTTAATAAATCAGTAGGATATATCTAGTGATCTGGGCCATCACATTGAAGTTAGCGTGACTAGTGTTTAAAAGCAGTGCACCTAAACTCAGATTATGTTACCAAATAAAATAAAATGAACAAAACATGGGCCAGATCTTGTTCTAGTTGTCAAGTTTTATTGTTTCGTACCTCTACTCTTTCACGATATCACAAACAGAGACAGAGCTCATTTATTTAATTATGTTTAAGAAATCTCTCTTTTTTGATCAATAATTCATGTTTTAAATGTGTATGGATGAAAGCAGTCAGCAACATTTAGTAGCACTTCCATACCATGTCTTTAATGACTAAGAATCTTCACAGTCACTGCTCTCAAAAGGGAAGTGGACTAAATTGGCTTAAGGTGTAGAAGGTAAAGCACAAATTGCGAAACTCTCGCAAGATCGTTAAGGTTATAGGCATTGACCTTGAATGGTTAAGGTTAGGATAGGTTGTTTTCGCAATTTAGGGGTTACCCTCTACACACGACCCTGGCTAAAGGCTACAGAGAGATCTCCAATGTGCCCATCAAAGGAATCAGCAACATGCAGCAATGAAGAATGGGTCCTGCACACTGAGCTGTCCATTATGCAGATATCAATATCAAGGATTTATCTGTAGTTTCTTACTATATTTCCTGTCTTTCTAAGATTAAGACCTTCAGAAAAATGATTGAATTGTATTGTTTGTGCTGCTTGATAACGGTAAATTTAGCTTCCTTCGAATTTTTTTTTGTGCTGAACTTTAAAGAGGACCTATCTTGCTCATTTTCAGGTGCATACTTGTATTTTGGGGTTCTACTAGAACATGTTTACATGCTTTAATCTTTTCATACTGGCTAAAACGCTCTGTTATAGCTCTTCCCCCCCTCCATCCCGAAGAGCCCAGTCTGTTCTGATTGGTCTGCTGGCCCACTCTGTTCTGATTGGTCAGCTGGCCCACTCTGTTGTGATTGGTCAACCGAACCAAACTCTTCGGACTCCGCTCCAGCTCCGCTCTAACTAGCTTTGTTTGAGGGCGTGCCAAACTAGCCGCTAGGCAGGTATTATGCAAATGTATAACTTGCTGACATCACCAAGTTACGGAAGAAAAGGCGGGACTTCAAGCAAGGTGTTTCAGGCAGTTCAGGAGCAGTGTTTCTGTGGGGGAGAGGAACTCGCTTTGGCGTGGACTTTGGACTTTGTAACTTTGCAGACCTTTTACATGCACAAAAAAAATAAATAACACACTAAAGGAAAGGGGAAAAAACACAAAAGCATAATAGGTCCTCTTTCATCCAAGTTTCCTGAATAAATAGTTCTTTAAAGTTGTATCTTAACTGGCTTATTGTAGTGCATCTTCAGGCTGCCACTTTGCTGGAGAAAATTACTTGCGGTGATGAACTGTAGAACGTGTTTGTGTGTGAGAGCATGATACGAGGAGACACTCATTATGCACTTGTTTTATTTACAACACACAGCATTTTCTTTATCCATGGAATGAATGGCTTAAAAACAAAATACTCCCAAGCAGACAATATACACTCTTGTCTTTATGTACATATTATGCAATATGTTTACTTCTCATACACTATGCCTTGGAGTATATACTGCATGTATCTGTGTATAAGATCTCGACTGCAATGATTGCAAAATGCTCCCGGTCTCTTCCGCACCCTCGCCTCTCTGGTGTATCGACTGCTGTCTAATCGGCCCCATCTACTTCCTTTAACGACGCTCCAAATTAGCCCTAATGCTTAGCAGCGTATGTCAAGGCAGACGAAAAAAAAAAGCTCTGAGGAGTCTGGAGATAAACAAGGACAGGTCAGAGCATTGACACTTCCCGCTTACACTCAGTCCACATCTAAAATGTCAGTTATTTCAAGTGATTTAAGTGTTAAAAAGAGCATTTTAAATATGTAACCTTTTCAAGTTAGTGATTTACCTCTGAAAGATGGAAAAGCATTCGCACCAGATGAATTATTTGTTGTTGAGGCAGTAACAGAAGGAGGAGGATTATTTGTATATAAAAAAAAAAAAACATTGCATTTTAAACCCACTTTATTGACAGCTTCTTGCCCTCAGTACAATGCAATGCAAGATTTGAGGTGCTGAGCACAGAGGAATAAATGTGGCGATAAATACAGTACCGACTCGCCTCGCTGGCCGTCTTTAATTCACTCTCGCTGGAGCCATCACACCCTCGCCACAAACACACAAACTGATAAGACATCACACACAACACTGAGCCAAAGGTTTTTGCCTCCACCTTAAATTACAGTGGCCGCTGCGATTCAACACTGCTTTAGGGCAGCAAAGATGTTCCTGCCTTTAAAACGTGTACATTTTCTTTCATCAGTTTGACAATCGCCTGAAGATTGGAACAGGGAGAACCGGCTGGAAGCTAGTAGTTTCACACGGTTTATAAAAGATGACAGTTTGGATCTGTCAACGCATCCAACAGAAACCTGCAATGCTGATCAGTCACTTCATTTAACCATCATGGGAGAGACTGGATAAGCACAAGAGCGTCCGAATGATCCTTGAAAGAATGACATCTTAGTTTAACAACGGCATGCATTGCCCTTACATATGTAGGTTTTTATCCCTTACGAATGATGATAAGATAAAACCACCATCTAACCGAGGTCCAACCCCTTTTACCCTTCTTTAGATGATTCATAGATTATAGACATTTTAAAATCACTTAATTCCTTCTGTGATATGGCATAAAATGG
This sequence comes from Adelosebastes latens, assembly GCA_916700685.1. Taxonomy (NCBI): domain Eukaryota; kingdom Metazoa; phylum Chordata; class Actinopteri; order Perciformes; family Sebastidae; genus Adelosebastes; species Adelosebastes latens. Next base: position 145,690 of record CAKAKR010064779.1, on the reverse strand, counting down.
CATTGCCTTGATATTAACGGAAGATTGTGTATCCTGTACAGTTGGTGTTGAGGACCGTTTCAAGTAAAAGAATAACAAAAATCAAGGAGCACAAATATATAAAAAAAAAAAAGAAAAAGAAATCACATCATGAATGCTCACAGACAGGTCATCCGGCAAACTGAGAAACGCTACACCGCACAACCACATTGTTACATGTATGGCAGCAATCGAAGGCAATTGCGAGACGATATATTTCATATGCTGTGTATTGCATTTATAATACAATACACAGGGACAGAAAAAGCTCCTGCTCAGTTTAGCTCCATCTCACCTCAGAGAGAGTTTTGTTTTGCTTTATATCACTAAATTGTGTCTCATAATCAGCTCATTAAACTCTTTGAAACATATTATGGTTTGACGTCATAAATATATACGACATCATAGATCAAGATATATATGTGGAATATTTGTCATCAGATTTAGTTTTGGTTTATCCGATATGCCTGTTAGTTAATTCCAATGTTAGAGTAGTTTTTATAAACATTTATTAGTAATTTGTTAATATAACATAAGTATAGTTTTTGAATAAGTACAATTACAGTGCATAAACCTACCTGGTTCCATTATTGAACACACAGGCTAAACCGGTTGAACTTTTTTTATCCTGACATCCAGAATTCAGACATCAATAAGTTTCTTTACAACAGTTGCTTCACTTTGCATTTCCTCAAAAAACTATTTGCAATAACTTAGCGAGAAGATGGAGCCACTGAAACAAGGCCTGTGATGACTAGAGATGCAGTGATGATGACTTTTTTTTAATGAGAAATACTGTATCATTTTAAAAATGGGTACATGTAGTTTTTACCTCTCTGTGTCCTTTTGCTATGTGAAATATTATGTAAACTTACAAACCTTTTACAAAAGTTGAAAAAAAAAGCTGTTTAAAATGCATGGACTGACACTGTTTGGAGTATTAGTGTCCAAACTTGGCAGGAAAAAAAGGGAAGCATGATGTTAGCTGTTGACAATACAGTACAGTACATATATAGTGTGGCTAATTACTGTCTCTTTCACACACTCACACATACAATCACAAACACACGCACACAACTAACCTTCCCTTTCTCTCTCGTACCCTCAGGTGAGGCAGTAAATGAAAGCTGATAGCCTGCTTGCCATCAGGTATTTAGCACTGCTTAGCACATTTTCAAGAGCAATGAACCCATTGTGGATCAAACTGTCCTACTACATGCTTCTGGAGTTGCATTATGGGCAGTAATGAATGCATTTATACACTGTTTGTATTCCTACTGTGTCACTCGAGTATCCAGCTCCCACACCAGAGAAGCAGAGAGAAAGAGAAGGGAGTTTAAGCAATCTGTGATTAAGGCAGTCTCATAAATATTGCAGAGAGGTTTTTGGCCCCCGTTTTGGAGATACACTGCCACAACAGTCGTGAGTTCCTAGCTCTTACTAACGGCTGCTTCCTATCCCCACAGATTACAGAGCAGACGGGTGGATGTGAATACCAATGGCGAAAAGAAAATGTGAGTATGATGCCACACAATGTTTCGATCCATGGAGGAAAAACATCCCATCAAAAAACAACATCGAGCAGTAATCCTCTTTGGAAGAAAAGGTCATATTTGGTTTGTGTATCAGTCCTCCACACAATGAATAATCTTTTACAGGGACCGTAAATGAAAAAAAAAAAAAAAAAGAAGCACAGCTCAGAGCGATTTAATTAAGAAATGAAAGTAAAGTAGGAGCCTATATCTAATTTGTCCACTGAAGTTAGTGCTAGGGGCTTTTTAAGCGGCGTGCAGAGACGAGGATAGACAAAGGTCCCACTTACAGTAGCTTAACTCTGTCTCACTTAATTGAGTTCATTCCAAGATACAGAAAAAAAGTCAAAGCAGATACATACATATTAGTTGGACACAGGAGATGTGGCTCCCTCACTGTCTTCACTTGAGTTCTGCTGATCGTTTTGCTTCCTTGCAGCTTGTTACGAGTTCCAGCAGTTTTAAAATCTGCCAACATGGCAATCCTCATGTACTGCACCCTTTACAGTGCTTCCAATTACTGTACTTAGGGCTTCAAGTAATAACTAGACGTCTATCAGAGCTTCACACCCCTCCCTATACAGTGCGATAACAGTCCCTCAGACCCACTCCTGCATGGAGCGCTTGCAGTACAGTATGTGGCGCTGCGTGCTCTTCCTCCTGAACTGGAAAACGGTGTAGAGGAGGACCATCATGCACAGCGCCAGGACGCAGGGGATGGCGATGGCCACCGCTTTCTCCGTGCCCCCCGCGCTGTCCAGTTTGATGACGACGTCCACGTCGCCGTTGTCGTAGTGGCGTTCCTCCACCGCCGGGGGGTTCCAGTCCCAGTCGGGGTCGGCGGGTAGACCGTCGCAGCCCATGAAGTCCCTCAGGATGGACCTCGGGTAGCCAGGTTCCACGCGAAGCAGCTGGTTGTTGAACTTCCAGTACTCCTTTCCCTTGTAAAAGTAGGTGAAACCTGGAGAGAGGTATTGTGGGACACAACAATGTCACTTCTATACATTGTGCCAGGACCCAAAAATCACCATCCTACACCGTGTCCACACTGAATCCGATATATAATGCACTTCTGTGACATCATGTAAGCAAACCACGTCGACTACCTATCAGCTGTGAGCTCGAGTTCAGACTGGAGACGTAACGATTTGATTAGTTTGTTCTTTTTAAACAGAAAACACACGTTTAATATTGTGATATTTACTGGAAATGACATACAATATAGCCAAGAGCAGAAGGAAACTATCAGCTCTCTTGCGATCTCCCTCCAGCCAGCTGCCACCTTATTAAGGGTTTTGTAGTGAAATGATGAGGTACCATATAAATAACTCCTCATTTCAACTTCACCAATCAGACGCTCCTGGTCCATTGAGGCGATTTTTCGAGGCGAGCGACAGGAATAAATAGAAACAGCTGGGCGTCTGACAAAAAGTAGGCTACAGCTCGAAACGGCGTGCCACATTGCGCTGCGTCCCTCACAGCCAGGACATTCCAATAAAAAAGGGACATGGTTCTTAAGCAGTGTTGTTAATGACTTTGCGGAGCACAATACCTGTAGGATAAACTTCTAATGGGTGAGTACTGGTTTGTTTTTGTTATTATGGGGTGGGATCAGGGATTTAAATCTATAGCACTGTAATTGTTACGTCTCACTGTTGGAAAATGTGCACCTACTGTAATCTGTGTCTGTGATAACATTTGGGTCCAGGGCAGGCTGTTGATTTAGCGTTGATAAATTTGGCACTCTGTGGTGCTGATCAGAGGCTGGTTTGCAGTATGGGAGTTGCATGGTGAGCCTCTCCATGGTGGCATAGCAATTGTCTGCTTTGCAATTGTCTGGAGTGGTTGTGTGTGTGCGTGCGTGAGCGCACGGGCGTGCCCTTGTGTTTGGGTTTGCACCGGGGCCAATCACAATTATGTTACACTGCTGGCCAAATCAGTGACTATATGTTATGTCTCTCAACAGAAAAAGATTCATAACCTGCTGTATGCTTTAGGTTGCTTAGAAATAAGGCTAGTCTTTCAGGTTTTCTACAGAATTTCACAGAAAAGCACAACTCTGAAAATCTTAGTTGAGAGAAAAACGGGAAGAGAACACAAATTAAATTCTGATTATGCATAAAGTAAAAGAAGAACTAATTATTCCCAAATCATTTTTGCAGAAATGTTGTGTTTTGCTGATCTGAACTGCTTTAAATGGCATGTAGAGCTGCAACAAACGATTATTTTCATTCATTCATATTAATCGTTTAGTCTATGAAACATCAAAAAATATCTAATTTACTATCGTATATGAAACAAGCAGCAAATGCTCATATTTAAGAAACCGCCACCAGCAAATATTTGAAATTTATGCTTGAAAAAATGACTCAAACGATTAACTGTTTATCAAAATCGTTAACGATGCATTTTCTTTGGATCAATGAATAAGTGTTGCAGCTCTAGTGTAGTGTATTTCAACCGCAGTGTATGCATGGAGTTCCTTTCTTCCATTGTTTATCACTCTCCTTTTACACTTGCTATAAAGACGTAATGTGTGCAGATGCTCTGACCTCTAATAAGTGTTTTAAACACACAATTTACACTGGTTTAAATATTTACATAGAAAATCTGGATATGAAACCAGAAAACAGATAATGTTCGATCAACTTCCTGTTTTCACTCTGTCATGTTGTTGCAGTCAGGACTAAAACTATAGCAACACATTTACCAAACAAATTAGATCTCTCTAGAGTAATAGAAGGTTGATCTTTTATAAATATCACTGTGTCTTACAAACAATGGTTATGTGATGGCAGAGTGTAAAACTACTTAGCTCCACTGACTAGTCAATGCTGCCATACCGTTGGCCTTATCCACAAAAGCCCCCTGTGGAGAGTCAGGGATGCCCTTCCAGATGGTGATGGGTTTGGGATAACCTGGATCCATGGTCCTCATGTCCTCATTGTACCGCCAGTACCTACAACAGGACAGACAGAAATACAGTATACAGTCAGTCAGTGACACCTGACCCTGCAGTAACAGTGTGCTGATCTGGGTCGTCATGTTATCAGCTCATTAAATGTGCGTTATCAGTCTTTATACGAATCATAAATGTGGGTCAGTAGGGGCCTGCTACACCCACTATGTTGTAAAGGTGAAAGCAAAACTTAAAAGGCAAAGGTCGAGGCAGTTGGCCGCCACCCAGAGCCAGGTTCTGCCAAAGGTTTCTACCCGCTAAATGGGAGGTTTTTCCCTGCCATTGTCGCATAAGAGTGCATGCTCATGGGGGATCTCTTGATGGGTCTCTAAATTATAGACAAACAAAAACAGCTTCTTTAGGTTTAGCCAACAAAAACACTCTAGTTAAGGCTTAAAAAAAGTGAAAGTGAACCTTAAGGTTGTGAACACAAAGATAAATACACGTTTTTGGTTTCACACAGGATGCTAACCTCAGTCTCCTGGGTGACAATCCCATGTTTTGTGTCCCATCCATCGCCCCCTGAAGCTGTCTATACTACAGTGCGAGACTTCCACTTTTGCTTCTGTCATAATTACTACGGTTGCTAAAGGTCGCTGTTTTTAATCCTTCTTTCGGTGATAGCCAATGTGAATCGATGATAAAACCTACTAGTGGGTGTAGCAGGCCCCTTCTGACCCACATCTATGATGCTTATAACCACTAATAACGCCCATGACCTGACAAGTGTCTAACTGGCTGGTAGGAGGAAGTTGCACTAATCCACACAAACAAACACTAATCAGCAGTGTGATGAGAGTTTAATTAATCTAACAACTGGATTTAGTTACCGAATCCATCAGCAAAAAAGCACAAGATCTAGTGTCAGTCTTCTACAGTCCATAAAGTCTAACTTTTTTAGTCCATTCCTGGTTTTGCACTCTTGAATCCAGGCCTTTCAAGAAGTAGTGCCAGGTGTATGTGTAGCCAAGATAAACGGTCCCATCTAATGGGAAAAAATGCTCACATACTGACAAAAGAATAGAACAGGGTCCTCCGATGCAAAAATAATCGATTCATAACACGTGTAGAAGGTAAACTGACAATTTACAGAACATGTAATTCTAAAGATTTGAATACGCTATCACAAAAAATCTAAATTACATATCAAATATTGTTGCCCAGTACTTAAATGGTGACAATGTAATGATATTTCGGTGGATTATACTGATATATGATAACCAGGTGGGGACTTTTATTGTTCATATTACTCTGCTAGAAAAGCCTACTAGGGTTAAAAAGATGTTATTTCCTATACAAGCCCATTTATTAGTGGTTATCAAATAACAAAGACTAAAGTGTTTTATCCGACTTGCTCTCAAACTTGCGGCAAACTACACAATACATAGTTGGAGTTTCGTCCACATCCTGTAATGCCAACCAACTAAACTTCTGTTTCCAGGATAATTGAAATGCTCACTTGCGCTTCTTTTTCTTTACCCGCCGCCTTTTTCTCACGAGTGCCCAATCGGTCAGCCGGTTCGCACAAAAAGGCGTATGAATGACACGATAGTACGCAAGGCATTTAGCGTGCAATAAGAATGCTTTTCTTGCTTTTGGCATGTCATTTTTACGCCGCGTAGTCTGTTCTGACTGCAATGTAAACGCATCCGTGTGAATATGCTACACTCAGAGCTAGTGATATAGAATAAAAAGCGAGAAAGACCTGTGTTCTGTGTTTGCTCTGTGTTTTTAGTGACTTTGTGACATGTTTTCTGTACTTATGTTGTATCCATACGTATTTTACTTAGTTTACGTACTTATTTTAAGCCCAACCTTGATGTTTTTCCTAAAACTAAGTGGTTTTGTTGCCTAAACCTAACTGGAGATGTTACCGTAGTTTTGTTGTGTGGCGTAGAAATGACACGCAAAAAGCCTAAAATGCGTCCTCATGACACACAGAATGTCCTTGTAATGTTATGCTATTTTTACGCCTTCCTGTGAGACCGGATTGCCTATACTATAACATTAATGCAGCTTTTAAGACCAGGAAGAATACAAGATCAAAGTTGTATCATGGCATAGTGCTGGTCTTCTACACACTGTGTTTACAGTGACAGTCTGCAGCCAGTCTTCAAAAAAAAAAAAAAACTCAGTCTGACCATTTAAAGATCTGCAACTGACTTGATTCACATGACCAGAGAAAGCGGTCAATCCATCATCCATACTGTTTATCTGCCTGGCAAATTTGTTTCAGCGGTTGTTGTGATTGATCTGCTGTTCATACACTGGCGCCCACACACATAAATCTTGCTACACAACAGCGTCATTTCTTTGAATTAGAACAAACACCACCCTGTCACCGAGACAGAGAGAGAGAGATGAAATCATGTTTGAGACGATGGACAGAACGCTCTGTTTGTCATGATGTGCAGCAGCAGGTTGAGGGATGACAGTATCATGACAAAGCATTTTGTCAGCTTTCACCATGGGTCCTCTGACCTCTTAGGATATGATTTATCATGACAGCTGAACAAACATGTGAGTCACGCTGGCATACTCTCAAACTTCAAGACCCTTGCAACGGACATAGATAAACAACACATTCTCTGATTCGGTTGTTTTGGAAAGACTCCGTTTTCAGTTCACTTCCATCTTGAGGTAACTAACTACAACCAAAAATAAATCAATAGATGCATGCCAGTAAACCAAATAATATAACTACTTTACAGAAAAAAGACTCAAACCCTGAAGTATCGTAATCACCATCACAAATGTTGCTGTAACGCTGGGTCATAATGGGTTGAATGTCTATAAGCAGCATTTTTCAGTCCTTAAAGGAACAGTGTGTAACATTTCGGAGGATCTATTAGCAGAAATGGAATATAATATTCATAACTGTGTTTTCTTTGGTGTAAGCCGCCGTCTGACTTCCGTTGCTCCTGAAGTAGTGTTATTACAGTATGGTTAGGATGGCCTCTGAGCGAGGTGAACGGCATTACCACCGTTTTGCACTCGGCGGTTCACATTACCACAGTCTTGGAAAGGGAGGAGTGAGCAGAGCAGATGGTTGCAATCTGCAACCACACCACTAGATGCCGCCAACTCCTACACATTGTACATCTAAATAAGCAATCTGCGTTTTCAAAGCAACATGTGACAGTTTACAGAGCGTCAGGGATGCCAGCTAATCTATGCCAAAATTGAAGATGCACTGATCAATAAACCTGCAAAATTATTAAATATTTCATAGGAAAAAATCCCAAAAATCATTAAATGTTTCAAACATAGACAAACTGCACTGATAAAGAGGAACAGAATGGAAGGAGCTGACAAATACTTAATATTTTTTTTCCTTTGTCTGTAGGATCCACTCCTCAGCGTACTGTATTATACTTGTATATACCATTTGGTAACACAATTTGTCAATGTATTGGCGTAATCTTTAAAAGACTTTAACCCTCATCCTACCAACCTAATTAACATACAAGGACTACCGATTACGGTGTCTGGGGAAGAAAAAACCATCACAGCAAAATGTTAACTTATTTCTTCTCAAAACATTATTAGTTATTAGTAATTAATGTCATCTGAAGAAAAAAAAAACATGATTTTTATTTTCGGAAAGTTACAGTTAATTTGCATATTGTGTAAAATAAAAATAGACAGAGCACATGAGGAAGTCTGCGTCTGCTGCATCTGTGTCTGTCTCCTTCGCAATGACTGACAGAGTGCCCCTACCCCGCCAATGCTGTGTGACACTTTAAATTAGGACCCACGGCAAACAGTTTATCTACAGTTCTAGTATTCTATTTAAAATATTTTAACTGCATAGGCTGCAATATGGTGCTTTTGACTAGGACCCCAAATACATTGGTCTTTTTAAAAAGCACTAACTAAAACAGATACAGAAAACAATGACATGAAGTCATTAAGAACAAATTGATTGACAAAGTCATTAAAAATTGGAATGATAGAATAAAGCACCTGTGAGATATGACAAAAAGTATATCTCTGGGGTCTGCAGGGACCCCTGTTGGTAGGATGAGGGTTTAATAAAGATTTCAGCCATCGATGGTCCTCATAGTACTTTGTTTGCTCTGAGAGATTCCAGCCCAACTACTTAACCTCATAACAGTGCTAGTAATCGCTCCACACAGACCTGTCTCCTTTGAAGAAGTAGGTTTTGGCGACATCCTCCCACCAGACAGCTGTCTCGATACTCTGAGTGGGCATGCCGCTCCCGAACAGCGAGATGTCCTGAGGGTACGAAGGCTGGAGAGTTGTGTCCTTGAAGACCCAGAAACGGTTTCCTAAAATACACACACCAAGTTAGGAGGCTCTGGGACAAAAAAGACATTATCATAAAGATGACCTCAAAAATCGCACCAGACAAAACACTGCCAGCTCATTCAAGCCTTCTGTGTGTTTTTTTTTTCCAGTGAGTCTGTTCATTTCTATTCACATGATTTCAAAGGTCAGATGTATCACCTCGTTTACAAAATATCTGCACAGCAGAAAATCTATGCAGTGTTATCTATAATACAATAAACAGCAAGATGATGCTCTGAAGGCAACTCCGCCGGGACTTGTTGTTTTCAGTTTTATTGAAGCTATTGTTGCATTTAATTCAGTTTGATCATAAGTGCCTCAGGCAGAGTGAGGAGAGCTGCTGTGGTGGTGTGCTTGCAGTAAGTAGCTAGACGCTCACATACACACACACACACACATGCAGTTAAGTCCCCTTGAGTGAATAAATAAAGCATGAGGCACTCTGATCCCACTGGGTGACAGATGTCATGTTAATCTGCCTGATGGACGGATGGCTGTACTGGACCTGCACCCGTTCTGTTACCGTACACAACGCAAATCAACCTCAAAGTCACCCACTCAGTCGCTATATGATAAAAGATTACGGTTACATAGACACATTCACTTGTAGTAGTGGTATGCAACAAAATTGTTCTTTTTTGTCATTTTTTACATTATTGTGGTATAAAATATAATAACTACTATATATTTGTAGCTAAGGATAAAGGGTTGAAGGGGTAATTTGCTTTATATAAATGTGTTTTTATTTTGTTAAAGACTTTTTCAAATTTTTGTGAATTGACTTGATTTATGTTATAATTGCAAATTGAATCTGGGAGAAAAATGTATAAGGAACAGTGTGTCACATTTCGGGGGATCTATTGGCAGAAATAGGATATAATATTTATGTTTTCATTAGTGTTTAATCACCTGAAACTAGGAATCGTTGTGTTTTCGTTAGCTTAGAATGAGCCCTTCATATCTACATAGGGAGCGGGTCCTCTTCACGGACTCCGCCATGTTTCTACAGTAGCCCAGAACGGACAAACCAAACACTGACTCTAGTGAGAGCCTTTCATGTTTTTACGTTACCTGAAGGCCACCGTAGTTCTCTGACAGGCTCGTGAAACTGTGGTAACATGAGCCGCAGAGTGCAAAACCGTGGTACCGCCAGCTGCCGTCTGACTTCTGTTGCTCTTAAGTAGTGTCATTATGGTAAGGATGAGCGAGGCGAACGGCATTATCACGGTTTTACACTCGGAAAGGGGGAGTGAGTGGAGGGGTCTTCAGTTGCAACACTAGATGTCGCCAAATCCTACACACTGTACCTTTATTTTATTTTTTTAATTAAAGGTGCCATGTAGAATTTTCTTGCAAACAAACAAAAGTAATGTTTACATTCAGTGTTTTCACCAAAATGCATTGTGTGTCTAACAAATTATGTTGAATGAATTTCCTTCCTCATAAAACATTTGCAAAGCTGTTTTGTGTAAAATATTTTAAATCCTGCGTTATGTTTACATCCATGTTTGCTAGCTAGCAGTCTCCTTCTTTCTCCTTTGTTGGTGCATTGCTACATTTCTTGGTGTGTTACCACCAATTGTCAAGCAGCGAAATAGTGTGAAACCGGTGACAGAAATGCGTATCACGTCGCCCGTGTGCTTTCATGTGTGGGTGTGCATCATGGTGCGTTTGTAGAATACTCGCAAAACGGGTACCCACTCATAAAAACGTTGCTCTATAGCACCACTGGTGGCCAAATACTCCACAGGGTACCTTTAATAAATTAAAGAACTGAAAAAAATATAATCCAAAAAAGTGAAAATCCTTTTGCTTTTATTACCTTTGAAAAAGACGAACTTCCCTTCGCTATTTTCATACACGGCATCAATTTTGGGAGGCAGGCCTTTCCAGAAGTAGTTGATCTGCATGGGGTAGCCAGGGACTACTGAGTTGTCTCGTACCCTCCAAAACCACTGGTCCTATAGAAACAGATATGGTAGAATCATCATCATCATCCCAAACTGCTTTAAAACCAGCAGCCATGTTCTCTCAAGCTGATGATCTACTCTACCTTGAACACAAAAAGCTCCTGCCGGAGGATGGCCAGGGTGTTGAAGCCTCCATCGCAGATGTTGGGTTTGGAGTTGGGGTTAGAGGGCTTGGCCCCCTGCGGAGGGCGATGGGGTCTGGCATGGCGGTCATGCTTACGGGGGTCTGAGGGAGGGTGGAAGCGAGGAGGAGGGACCGTGGGAGGGGGCCTGGTAGGCTGCGGTGCTCTATCTGGTGGACCTAAAAATACCAAAAATTCAGTATTTGTAAGATGTAACTATTTCTTTGTCCACATTGAGACATTTAATAAGTTTTCTGACCAATGCACCTTTAATGTTGGCACAGATGATTTGTTAGATGACTCATGTTGCTTAGCTGTTGGCTGTCATCTTTAACAGCTGACAAATGCTGCTTACTGGCAATAAACCCAATATGACTGAATGTTGCAGCAGCAACAGTGATTAAGTCATTGCAGAGCTTCAGTATTAATATTATTTTGTAATATGGCTTCAAAAAAGTGTTGGAACAATATAATGCATATGTAACATTGTTCTAACTAATTACTTTCTAGCTGCTAGAATTTACAGAAAACAAGTTATGTGTCTTTGTTTAGAGGTACTAACGTATGGAAGGGTTACCATAGACCAGAGGGTTACCATAGATTTTCTGGATGCCCTGCAGGTCATCGTGAGGTAGTTTGAAGTTCTCTGTGTCCATGTACTGGTAGAAAGGAGCCATGATGGCGGTGGGGTCGTTGGAGTGTTCCAGACCGAGGGCGTGGCCCAGCTCATGCACCGCAACCAAGAACAGGTCGTTACCTGGAGAGGGAGGGAAGACGGCATTGTTAATGCAAAAACCCTCAGACCATATTCTTTCACACATACATACGGGCATGTGGGGTCTTTTCCATTGTTGCTGGAGGTGCAAACAACTGGTTACTATGGAGGTGGAGGTGCAAATATCCATTGTAACTGATGGCAGTGTGGGTGGAACCTGACGTCACTGTGTGAAAAAGAATAGACCTTTTCAAACTTGACAACATAAACATTTTAAATGGGCCCCTTTGTATTTCCCATTGTTAATGCAGTAGCTGACAGGAAGTAATCTTTGACCAAAACTGTTGCCCTAGCAACAGAGTGGCAATGAAAAGATCTATATGGCATACAGTACAGTACATACAGTACCTAATAAGAGGTGGATAAGAATGAATGTGACTCTATGTGTGCCGTGATGAAGAAGAAGAAGATGAAAACACACCCATGCACAGGCACACTCATTAACACAAGAGACATTGATAAGCAAACACATCACTAAGAAATAAGTTAATATGGACATCGCGTTTTTTTTACAATTACTGAGCATCTACTTTATATAGCCAACTGTATATTCCATAAATTATTGTTTTCCCACTGAAGCTGAGCTCATGGCTAAAATGTGGAATCATTCCAAGAGATGGGAAGATGAGACATGTGGGAGCATACGTAGCGTAGGCACAATAAATTCAAGCTCCTCTCATGTCTTGTAGTGACTACTTTTATTAGTCAGAATCAATCAGAAAATAAACCAACAACAAGTTTGATCATCAGTTAACCATTTAAGACATTTATCAAGCAGAGAATGTGAAATATTTGTTTGTTCCAGGCTCTTACATTAGAGAATTTGCTTCTTTCTCAGGTTTATGGTATGTCATTGTAAATTGCAGCCCATTTGCACGAAAAGGCGTATTAATGGCACGATAATGCGCAAGGCATTTAGCAATGCAATAAGAACGCCTTTCTTGCGTAAGGTGTGTCATTTGTACGCCATGTAGTCTGTACTGACTGCAATGTAAACGCTCCTTTTAACCAGGAGACCGATGTTTGGTTTTCTAAGTTACATTAGTGACGTTTGTGACATGTTTTCCGTATTTATGTGACGTTGTTTCCGTGTGTATTTTACTTAGTTTACGTACTTATTTTAAGCCCAATCATGGTGTTTTTCCTAAACCTAAATAAGTGGTTTTGTTGCCTAAACCTGACTGCTGTAGTTTTGTTGCGTGGCATACAAATGACACACCAAAAGCGGCATACAAATGCGTGCGAAAAGCCTTAAATAAGTCCTCATGACTCACAGAATGTCTGTGTAATGTCGTGTCATTTATACGCCTTCCTGCGAGACCGGGTTGGTAAATTGACTACCATTGGGTTTTGGACTGTTGATTGGACACAACTGAGCAATTCTTTGACATTTTATAGACAAACCATTAAACACATAATTGACAAATAACATGTTGATTAACAATGAAAATAATCATTACTTGCAGCTCTCTCAACTTTTAATCTTTTATTTAGATTATTGGAGGTAAATGAAAGTGCACTTGTCCTTTTTTTTTACTCCATAAGAGAAGATACGCCCCATGTGAGTCACAGCTCACAGAGGGACACACACTCACGTTGCTGCCCAGGGCGCCAGAGAACAGTGAAAATACAAACATTCATATAATGCACCTGAACACATACCAATGTCGGCATAGCACGAGGAAACATTGTGGGTCTAGTTCGTATCACATTCAAACACACACAGACAAATAAAACAGAAAAATGGCACAGTCAGTGTCTATGGTCAGCACTCAGCTCATAGTGTCAACCTGATTTAGAGAGAAGTACACCATTTATGTACAGCTTGTGACTGAAGCTGTCCCCAGGAGATTGTTGCCCTTTAAAACATGATATCCACCCCTGCCAGTAGCACTGCGCAGACCAACCACTGACCCTCAGCCAGCAGCTAAAAGGTTACACCTCCCCCTCCCCCATTTATCTAACACAACCAGCCTCTTCCACCAAACCAAAAATGTCCCATAAAGACTCCCAGGAGACAGGTCGGAGCTACCATTAGCGCACATGTCAACATGCAACATTTACAATTACATCGCTGTGAAAGCCCATTAAAGGTTGCACAGCTTCCCAGACATATAAGCAGAGACAGGAGCTTTTCAGAAGCAGCCTCAGCACTCCACATGGATAACCATGGGACACTGCGCAAGGGTGAACATGAATTTGACTTGGGAGTCTGAGACAATTACCATTGGAGTATGAGAACAAAAGAGAGAGGTAGAGGGAGGGGAGCTGATGGGTGGCAAGCAGTTTCCCAGAACAAACACAATGTGAGCCGTTACCCTCCTCTTCCACTAATGGGAGGATAGAATGTAAGCGTATGGCACATGGGTATTAGCGGAGCAGCCTGGTGGTGCTCTGACAAGCCTGGCGCCCTGTAGGTAGGGTAATTAAAGTCTGTGTGGATGCTTGACTAAGAAAGGCATCTCATCTCCCTCTCTGGGATGCCGCACCCTGCTAGAATTCACATTGGCAGGGTGGCCCACATTACAAGATATGTGGGCCACTGTTACAGTATATTTAATATAATTATAATATAATCCATAGTAACCTAACTTGATCTATCATAACATTATCCAAAATAACGCAACACGGCACAACATAATGTAACATCACATCACATGACCCACACTAACGTAACGTAACGTAACCCATACTAACTAACCTAACTTAACCTAATATACCATAATAATATATCATAACATAACATAATATAATATAACCCATACTAACTAACCTAACTTAAACTATTATACCCATAATAACGTAACGTAACGTAATGTAACGTAACGTAACGTAACCTAACCTAATGTAACGTAACCTAACGTAACCTAACCTAATAGCCTACACCCATAATAACATAACATAAAGTAACATAACCCATATTAACTAACCTAACTTAACCTAATAGCCTATTCCCATAATAACAGGACATAACGTAACAGAACATAACGTAACAGAACATAACGTAACAGAACATAACGTAACACAACATAACGTAACAGAACATAACAGAACATAACAGAACATAACGTAACAGAACATAAGGTAACAGAACAGAACGTAACGTAACGTAACGTAACGTAACGTAACGTATCGTAACGTAACGTAACGTAACCCATATTAACTAACCTAACTTAACCTAATAGCCTTTACCCATAATAACATAACATACTGTAGCATAACCCATCCTAACTAACCTAACTTAACCTAATTATACCATAACAATTTAACATAACACAGCGCAATGTAATATAACATTACATTACATAAGATGAAACAAAATAACATAACATAACATAACATAACATAACATAACATAACATAACATAACATAACATGATGTAACCCTCTCAAAATAGCCTATAATAAGGGTGAGTTTATTACCCTTGTGAAAGCATAAAACCATTACATGTGCAATAGAAAACACATCATAGGCATACAAAGCTTCATATCTGCATCAAATAACCAAAGAGAAAATGTTAGATAAACAGGCTATCACAACCCACAAAGAGAGCAGTCAGACAGCCAAAAACACAAATTCCCATGCCAATGTCAATGACGATGACGCCAAGGTAAGTAGGCTCTATCCCTAATGATGATTGAAGAGATTGTTTCAATGGAATTACATTGCTAGGCAACAGCTTGGGTCCATGTTTACTTCCTGTCATCTAATGTCATTCACATACACTGCAACAGGAAATAAGCTGTGACACATTTGGAATGTTTATGTTTACAACTGTGAAATGGTCTAAGCAATTCATGTCAATCAAATATTTCTCAAATTAAATGAGTCAATAATATGACTGAGAGGACACAACAAAGTTTACTGAATTTGTTTGTGTTTTTGGTATCATACAATGACAGCTTCTTTGGTATATTGTTTTCACAATATTTTCAAAACCCCATGAAATGTTGACAAAAGCAGCCCAAATTTCATCTAAATTACCAGCCCAGCGCTATTTTTCCCAACTTAATCCAAAGCATTAATTTGGATTTTAGAGTGATATTAGTTCCAGATCTGGTAATATTTTCATTTACAGGAGAATAACCAAATGTTGTCCTGTTTATGCAGGTTGTTTTTTTTTTGCACCCGATGATTTGTGAGAGAAAACGACTGGTCATTGGGTAAACTACGGACTAGCAGAGGACGTATGACAGAAGAGCCGAGGACGCACAGCGGGTGTGCAGAGGAGCGTCTCACCAGTCAAGAGGACTGATTCTCTCCACCATCTCCATCACATCGTACAGATAAGTGCTGCGATCGCACCACTCATTTAAAGGGAAACAACACACTACCCAGGTAGATGAACATTGGTTTTATTTCATTAGGTTTGTTATTTTTTCAGAACTCTGAATTGTTTTTTTTGTTTATTTTTCTCCTCAACCTGAGCTGGTTGAAGGGACAAGGAAAAGATGGTGAGTTTCCCAACTTAAAGCCCAAAAGAACAGGGAACTATATTATGTTGAGTGTAACCGTTTTATAAATGCAGGTTGTATGTTCTGAGTAATCTAAGCAGGTGTTCATGTGTTTTCATTCCTCTACTCCTCCTTCAGAAGTACCTAGGTTAAAGGTAGGATGTAGCATTTTGAGGGATCTATTGGCAGAAATGGAATAAAATATTAATAAGTTTGTTTTCTTTAGTGTGTAATCACCTGAAAATAAGAATCATTGTTTGTTTAGTTAAGTTAGAATGAGCCGTTTATATCTACAGAGGGAGCAGGTCCTCCTCACAGTGTCATGTTTCTACAGTAGCACAGAACGGACAAACCAAACATTGGCTCTCGTCAGCCACCGTAGGTCTACTACACGCTTGGAACACGGGAGAAGTTTCAGTTGGTTGCAATCTGCAACCTCACCGCTAGATGCCGCCAAATCCTACACACTAGCGCTTGTGCTTATATCACTCCATAGCGTGCTAAGGAAGTGCTTACAATAACATCACATCATATCACATTATTTTCACATTTTGTAATGGTATGGATATACACTTTTCTGTCTTCTGTCACCTCTCTTGAAGCAAACCACTGAGCTAAATTCACTAAAAACAGAATAGCCATAATCATGTGCCAGCAACCAATGTCTTAAAATAGCAGAGAGTTCTATCATCTCAAGAGCTTATTATGCTGAAAAAAACACCCTCAAAATCCTGACAGATGGGTTGATGCGTCTTTACAGAGCACAGCCCGATCAAAAGACATCTCTGCGTTCTTTGTTTTTGGTTAAGCATCCCTCATACCCTGCCCTGTGATACCATCTTATATTGCCCTCCTGCCAAGCCATCTGTATTTCCAGTTTTTGCTTTCCATCCGTCCTTATCTGTCTCTCCTGATGACTGCGCTTTTCTTCTGTTTCTCAAATCTTTCCTCATTCCTTCCACACCCCTTTACGTGTTTACCTATCTGCCAACATTCTGCATTTAACAACTTTTCTTTCTCTACTTTCTTCCCTAATCTTAATCTCTTCTTTTTATAATATCCTTTCCTCTCTCCTGCTGTAGCTTCTCCTTACTTTTTCTTTCCTCACTCCTTTATCTGTGGCTCTTTGTAGCCTTGTCTTACCTCTTACCATCACCTCATTCTCTCTCTCTAGATTTAGGTTTAAACCCACGTTTTCTTTCACTTACCGTCATGGTTGGGGTTCCCCAGGGTCCAGGGCTCATCAGAGTCAAAGTGCGTGTCCCCTCCTATGCCTGGGCCCGGGAAATAGGCGTGGGCTAGGAATCCCCCCTCCCCGTCGAAGGGTGAGCTGTCACCGTGAAAACCCGAAGCGAAGATGATGGTGATGTCCACGTCACGCCTGCCAGTCTCCAGCGCGCTGTATGGAACGGCCTCAAAGCGTAGGGGAGTCACACCCTGCCACACGTCAAACGCCCGCCGGATGGCATCGTGAGTCTCCCGGGCGCCCACCTTTGGTGTGACATTTTTTATGCTGTGGGAGGAAAGAAAGCAAACAGATTTGAAAAAGCTGCAGAGAGGTAGAGGCTGAGAAAATGCCCTGTAGGTTGTAGTTTACACACTGTGTTCATAGTCGTGAAAAATTCCATACTAACATGGTATTTAATACGCTAAAACAGTATGTGAGATTTTTTTGGTATGTCCGAAACCTTAGTATGAAACCAATAGTACGCGAATTGCATACTATTTCCCGTGAAATATTACAGTATGCAAACACTGTACACTTTGGCGGCATAAATATCCCACAATGCAATGCGGTAGTAATGACAATGTTCATAACAGACAACGGCGGACAGCCACTTTGCTATAGGTGTAATATAGTTTTTAAATCAGTTCAGACTTTATGATTCTCAAAAATCTTTTTTTGATCACGAGGTTGGCACGTGTTACCATGGTTACCCGTCTCCATCCGCCACGGAGGCTCTCAGGAAGTGACGTGGTAATAGAGTGGTGCAGGAATGAGTTTTAAAACCCGGAAATGAGTTAGCATTTTAGCAATTCCGATTGCCTCGTCTGGAAGTCAATGGGTTATTTGAATGGGTTTTTATTTAGATGCCTGAAATAAGGTCTGTGGTTAACACAAGCGTTAGAGATTTTAACGTTTTGTTCTACGATATAAAATACGTCAGTAAACATTCCACTCGTGAATTTTGAAGCCTTTATATGTCTTGCTGCACATATGGCGGTTGCTAACAAGTGGCTAAATGAGACTACTAAACGTCATCACGCCGACTTGTCCACCTTTACAGCCTCCTTGCGTATACTCGCCCTCATGCGACCGTGCTGTAGTTCGTTTATAGCCTAACGTTAGCTTTTTACTTGTGACGATTGCATTCATGCTTCAAAAATCATAAAAGTGGTGTTCATTTATGAAGATTATTTTACGGAACAAAACGTGTAAGTATCAGAAACGTTTGTTTGCCACAGAGCTTATTTTCTGCAATAATCCAAAACCCAATGGAACAAAAATACATCATCCCTGGAGCACTCTATTACAGTTCAGTGCGTCCGAAAAGATACATACTACTGTTTATTCACATAAAAGTATGTTGAACGATAGTGCACATATTGAGTACGTAGTGCATAGTATGCGACTACAGACGCAGCCTTGGATGCAGATGGTGCAGCAGTCACACATTAGTTTAAACTACAGGGAACAAAACATTCAGCAGAAGCAGAAATAAAATATATACCGAGGCAACCCCGTGCATCGTTATCCCATTAATTTTGAGTGAACAATTTTTACTTTTCAAAATGAGGAGACACTAAAAAAAAAGTTGCACTTGACACAACTATTTCAAGCCCGGCAGCTTTTACTGAACTTTTAACACAGCAGTCGTTATCAGTCCCGAGCAGACAGAGAGGAATGGGAAATCTTCTCCCTCTCTCTGCACTCATTTTCGTGAATAAAGTGCAGTCAGCAGCAGCACTGGCTCAGCACTGATTGACATTCCATTAGGAGAGGTGGCTCATCAATTCAAATTCGTGGAGGAAAGGAAGGATTTGAATAAATTGACAGTGTTATCGTCTATTACTGCTGTAACCTGTCAATTTGCAGTTGTGCCAGAGACCCGTTTATCAGTTCCTCCTCAGAACCTATTAAAAGCTGGAGCTTAATCAGGCCAGATAAGATGAGAGTTTGAATATTTCTGCTGAGATTACGGACAATTTACACTCAGGATTTTATACAAGAGAGAGCAAAGCCTTCAATCTTCATGCTACTCAGCTAAAATTGTTTTTGTTTTATGAAAAGAATAAATGGAGGAGGATTTAAGAACTGCCTGATCCCATTTTTCATTCTGCCAGCAAGCTTTTTATAACCTGGAAAGTAAACATACTCACAGCACACATGGGCGCATTTATGTGTGAATCTGAATGTGTGATGTTGATGATATTTGTGTGCGTGTCTGCCCCCGTATGTGACGTATTTGCGCGGTCTCTATGACAACACGGAGCATGTGATCCCAGGTGGTTAAAAGAGGAGGAGATGAGAGACAGAGAGCTGAGAAAATTAACACTGGCACATCTGAAACCTACAATAAGCGCCGCTAAGCTCAATGGTCGCCATGACAACTGCCTCCACTATCTCTCACCTGTAGGTGATGTGTGCACGCTGCCACCTCTGTCCTGTAAGCGCGTATCTCCGCTTCCGTGACCTCGCAGCACTTTTGAATTTGTCCGGAACGCCACAGCGAGGCTTTTGCATCCAACTTTAAAGAAGAGAAGAAGAAGAGACGTCAAGTTTGCTGAATAAAAGTCGGGAGGAAAATCACCATCGTAAGACAAAACAAAGCACTGAAGTGAACTCAGTAGTTCTCTTCCTGACAGCAGCAAAATAAAGAAGCAAAATAGCACTAAAACTACTCCAGACTACAGTCATTGATTCAAGTGTGGGATTAAATTCTCAATGAGGGCTGAGTGGAAATCAAGTTTCATGTTTTCTCATTCATACCACATCAGATTATCACAAGTACAGAACACACACACACACACACACACACACTGTAATAGGCAAATTCTCACCTCAGCGTGATATCACTGCATCATCATGCAAAATGAGAAGAAGGAAAAGTGTTAAAACTTTCACCTGAGGTCGTTTCAGAGAGACGAGGTGATGAGGGGTGAAATGAACATCTCTATTTCTGTCCCTCGCTAATTCATTGAAATATTGATAGCCATTCCTTCTGCATTTTTTAAATGAATGAGCGGTGCATTTGCATTAATGTGACATCGATGGCCTGCATGGTGAAAGTACATGTGCACCTCAGCTGGTAGTTTGTACTAGTACTTGTGTGTATACTCACTCCTTGGTTTTCTCATCCAGTGTCCCTGTGACATTGAGACCATAGACGCGCTGCATGGCAGCAATGGCTGAGTGCATGGTTTGGGCAGAGCGCAGGACGGACATTCCCGGTTCTGTGCGGGGAAGGTAGCCATACCTCTGTAGCCATCCCTGCAAGGGGGGAAGAAGGAGAAAGATTTAGGCCTTGATATTGTGATTTTAAAGAGGACCTATTTCTACTAAAGCATGTTTACATGCTTTAATGTTCAAAAAACGCTTTATTTTTCTGCTGTGCTGCAGCACCTCTTTTCACTCTGTTTGAGCTCCTGCCCACCCAAAAAGCCCAGTCTGCTCTGATTGGTCAGCTGGCCCACTCAGTTGTGATTGGTCAACCGAACCAAACTCTTCGGACTCCGCTCCAGCTCCGCTCTAACTAGCTTTGTTTGAGGGCATGCCAAACTAGCCCCTAGTCAGGTATTATGCAAATGTGTTACCTGGTGACATCCAGTGGGCAACCTCTGGGTCTGAAAAGTGAAGCCAATGCAGAAGTGCCTTAAACTTGCATTCTTTTAAATGGCCAGCAGGGGGCGACTCCTCTGGTTGCAAAAAGAAGTCTGATTGTATAGAAGTCTATGAGAAAATGACCCTACTTCTCACTTGATTTATTACCTCAGTAAACATTGTAAACATGAGTTTATGGTCTCAATCACTAGTTTCAAGTCTTCTTCATTACAGCATGATGTTCATTTAGTAAATTATGGTCCCATTTAGAGTAAAACAGACGATATAAGCAGGGTATGCTTTAAGGCGTGGCTACCTTGTGATTGACAGGTCGTTACCACGGCAGTGTCCGGTCTGGGAGTTGTCCATGTTTTCGTCTTACAACTTTAACCCTTTCACAGTGTGTTTTCAGTTCATGAAAGTTAATTATAACATTTTTGGTTGCCTAAAACCGTCTTATTCGGTGTTTGGTTGTACTTAGCTCCACCCTCTATTGTCACTTCTGGTTGTAAATAACCAAGATGCAATGGCCAAAAACCAAGATGGCGACGGCCAAAATGCCAAACTTGAGGCTTCAAAACAGCAGTCCACAAACCAATCGGTGACGTCACGGTAACTACATCCACTTCTTATATACAGTCTATGGTGACATCACCACGTTAGGGAAGAAAAGGCAGGGCTTCAATCAAGGCGAGCAGTGTTTCTGTGGGGGAGAGTAACTCCCTTGCGTGGACTTTGGGCTTTGTAACTTTGCAGACCTTTTACAAGCACAAAAAACTATATAACACACTA
>CAKAKR010064779.1:106543-123914 GCA_916700685.1 Adelosebastes latens | reverse complement strand
GGAAAGGGGGGGATGGGTGGGGGGAGCACCAAAGCATAATAGGTCCTCTTTAAGACTTTCCTTAGACTCTTTGCCTTTTATTAGAAAACCCAGTAGAGAGAAAGCCGGAGGAAAGACGTGGAGATGGAGCAGGAGATGATGTGCGCAAAAAAGGCCCTAAGCTGAAATCACATCCAGGACGTTCATTTGCATTTTTTCAAGTATGTTCGGATAATAAATGAGTTAATCATCTATTGCAATGTACATGTATCAACCTGAGCTGTCAAAAGTGAAAGGCTATAAAGTCCCATTTGCTGCAGCTATGAACTTGAATCTCCTTCATTTTGTGTTTGATTAGATTTGGTCCCACATGTAACTGGTTCAATATATTTCAGCATTCATATTTCACTTAATGCCGAGAGGCTGTCTAGTACAAACACAGACATTCCTCCACTGCAGTGGTTGGGCTACTTTGCTCAAAGGCACCACAACAGTAGCTGTTTAATGAGGGCAAAGTATTATTTGTTTAGTTACCCTACCCAGTTTTTCCCAGTTAAATGGCCAATCCCATAATAAAAATCAACACGAATATAGCTGCAGGTTATTCATTCAGCATCTCACAAAAGGCTGTGAGTTGACTAAGCATTGCTGCAAGATCTTGTTATAGAGCTGTCAATCGATTAAAGTACTTAATCACGATTACTCGCATGATTGTTCATAGCTAATCGTGATTAATCGCAAATTAATCACCCATTTTTAATCTGTTCAAAATATATCTTAAAGGGAGATTTGTCAAGTATTTAAGAGAAGATATTCCTTTATTAGTCCCACAGTGGGGAAATTTGCAGTGTACAGCAGCAAAGGGGATAGTGCAGAAACAAGAATCAGTAAAAACAAAAAGCAAGATACAACACAGTAAAAAAAAAGCAAAACAAAAGTAGACAGACATATAAAATATGAACAATTTAAATAGAAGGAAATATAAAAAATAGGAACAATATATACAATATTGACAATAAAAAGACTATTAACACAATTTCACAAGTGGAAAATTTATATCGCACAGTGATTGAAATGAAATTTAAAATGTAATTTAATGAAATGTAATACTCTTATCAACATGGAAGTGGGCAAATATGCTGCTTTATGCAAATATATGTATATAGTTATTATTGGAAATCAATTAACAACACAAAACAATGACAAATGTTGTCCAGAAACCTTCACAGGTACTGCATTTAGCATAAAAAATATGCTCAAATCATAACATGGCAAACTCAAGCCCAACAGGCAACAACAGCTGTCAGTGTATCAGTGTGCTGACTTGACTATGACTTGCCCCAAACTGCATGTGATTATCATAAAGTGGGCATGTCTGTAAAGGGGAGACTCGTGGGTACCCATAGAACACATTTTCATTCACATATCTTGAGGTCAGAGGTCAAGGGACCCCTTTGAAAATGGCCAGGACAGTTTTTCCTCACCAAAAGTTTGGAGTGTTATTTAGCCTCCTTCACGACAAGCTAGTATGACAGGATGGCACCAATGGATTCCTTCGGCTTTCTAGTTTCATATGATACCAGTATCTTCACTCTAGCTTTAAAACTGAGCCCGCTACAACCTAAAAGTTGAAAGTTGCATTAATGCATTAAAGAAATTAGTGGCGCTTAAACAAATTTACGTTAACGTGTTATTATCGCGTTAACTTTGACAGCCCTACTTTTTTAATAGCACAAGAAAACAAACTGAGAAT
Organism: Adelosebastes latens; assembly: GCA_916700685.1. Classification (NCBI taxonomy): domain Eukaryota; kingdom Metazoa; phylum Chordata; class Actinopteri; order Perciformes; family Sebastidae; genus Adelosebastes; species Adelosebastes latens. The sequence goes on along the minus strand of CAKAKR010064779.1, from coordinate 122,182 downwards.
GAGCTGCTGTAGTTATATCTATATTGTCACAGTGTGGATGAAATGTTAAGTATAGCTTTAATGTTCACAGAATTTGCATGCCAATAGTCTATTGTTTGCAGAAGCTGTTTATCCAGCAGTGGTTTCGGGTTATATGTGTCTGTGTATGTTTGCTCAGAGGCACATCAGTGCAGCTGTTTGCATTTGAATCCCTTCTAGTGACCTTAGTCAGTGTTTGTGTCTTGCGGCTGCCGGGTCAGCGTGCATGTGCAGGACTGTGGCCCTGCCTCCTCTTGCCCTACAAAGCCAGAGTGCGGCTTGATAACAGAGGATGGGGATGCAAGGCCGAGCATCATCACTGCCAGACTCAATCCTGAAGCTTGAGAGGCCACGAGGTGCCCACGCTATCCACAGCTGTCCACACGCCAACCAGCTGCCTCCCCATCACCACACAGCCTATGAGATATTCTCCAGCTAGCTAATCTGACTCTCTCCTCCATCCATCCCCCCCCCCCCCCCCCCACACCCTCCCACCCTTCTGCCTCCATCCCTCTTTCTGCTGAGCTAAACGCCTTGTTTATCCCTCTCTTTTTTTCTCCCATCTCTCCTGTGGGCGTGTTTTTCCTGTGTGTGTTTGTTGAAAAAGGCACAGATCTCAGAGAGATATCCAGGCAGATTCCAGTGAGCCATAAAATTGAATAATGATGTGTTTGTGTGACTGTCAGCATCAGCATTTAATTTCTTCAGAGTGGTGGTGGTGGGAGGGGAGGAGGATGGAAATGACATCAATTAATAAGGTACCAAAAAAAAAAAAAAATCCTATTATGCAGCTTGTGTCTGTAAATGTTTAATCTCCTCCCAACACTGTGGTGCATGCCAAAGCATGTCTGGCTTTATGTTGGTTGGCCTGTCACACACACACACAAGTATATATAAGCATGATGCTGGAGGACATCTCTCAGCTAAAATAGACCTCTCTCTTATCTGGGTTGCACATTTTAGGATCAGTGGAGCTGGATCAGCTCTGCTCGTGGACTGCAGTGTAATAAAAATGAGCATCCTTCTGTTTCATTCTCACACTGCAAATGAGGAATATTTTCAGTGCGTGCAGCTGTCCTGATAGGCTTACAATGTCTCCATGTTATTATGCATTATGGTAATTGTGCCCACGGATAAGCATGCATATATATATATATATGTTTTTTTTCACGCTGATGATGATGAGGAGGAGAGAGCTCGGTCCTTTATGATAAGCAGTGAGGATGAAGGCCGTTTATCTTACCTCAACGCTGAACTGATGATCCTCCTCTCCGGACACAGCACACGAAACCCAAAGCAAAAAATGCAAGCAGAATGCTGCCGCGTAAAAGCAATCCGATGGTTTTCTTTTACTGGAGGATACTAAGGTCATAATGACCTGTTTTATCCCGAGTGTTTATTAGAAGAAGCCGCCCGTCTTGCTTTTTCTTTTGCTCTCTCTTGTGTCAAATGGAAATCATCATCAGGCGAGCTGTCAAAGGCAAAGATGAAGAAGACGAGGAGGAAGGGAAAAAAAAAAAAAGGCCCCCGCGCGTTTTTCTTCTGCACTATCAAATCCCGATGATGATGATGATGGTGGCGTCAAAAATGATCCGATGTCAAGCAGAGATTACGCGGCATGTTAGACCCGCTGGCCTCGCCATTCTTATTGACATCAGGAGGGGCTACATCTATCCAGCAGCATCAATGGCCATGTACAGTACAGTAACAGCCACCACAGTCTGTCTGCAGCAAAGATATCAGGCTCCCTCCCGACTCCACGCCTGCGCTTTGATTTCTCTCACAGAGCGCAGCGCCGCTTGGCAGCATCAGGAGAGCTGAGTGCACGAGAAGAGAAGATGCGATGCCATGCTTCAGGACTGCCTGTATACCTTTCACCCTTTTTTTTTTACATCGTTAAAGATGCATGGATCTGGTGCAGGTTAATGCACATGTGCAGTCAGATGGTTTGATGTTAAATTCCTGATAGTAATGCCCAAGCCTGATTATATAGCCTATACATTCCTCTGCTGATGCCTTTATGTGCACTCACAAAACTGCCTGGTAACCACTATAATAAAGAAAATACAGCCTGCACTTTGTCAATAATTTATGAATTAATCAACTATCTGATCTTATAGTCATCATTAGCTTATGCACAGTTAGACATCAAGATAAAAAGCATGCTCTGTTAAGAATTTCCCAGTAAAATAACAGTAAAGAACTGGAAGCAGGGTTGCCTTTATGTCACTGTAAAATTAACATTATTATACTGTCGCTGAAATTTACAGCTTTGTACTGTTAATGATAAATACAGTTTGAACTTTATTAATTTCACAGTATTTTACAGTTAATTTACTGTTTAAAGATACATTATATAGCTGTTTTTCCACCTTTCTTTTACATTATCTTACTGATTTGTTTTAATGCACTATTTAGGTTGTATTTTTTACATACATTTTAATAAACATTATTTTTTGCCTAGATGAATAGACTGTGCACTCACAAAACTGCATGGTAAACACTATAATAAACAAAACACAGCCTGCACTTTGTCAATAATTGATTAATTAATCAACTATCTGATCTTAGTCATCATTGTGTCCATCAGTCCATCTTGTTGCTAAATAATAATGAATGTGCTGCTAAAGAACATGTAAATCCAGAGGACAGATGGTAATTTTGTAATGGGTTATGTATGAATAATTGTGATGTGTTTGTGTTTTTTTGTCTGATGAGGTCTTACTTGTCTGTCTGTCTGTCTATGGTAACATTATGTCTATTGTATGTGTACTTTTTCTCAAACTGAGCTGCCTCAGGTGCAAAATGAATTTCAGTGCAAACTGACAATAAAGTTGTATCGTATCGTATCTTATCGTATTAGCTTATGCACAGTTAGACATCAAGACAAAAGCTGGTCATAAGTGTAATTTATGCTCTCAGGGCCGGCTCTAGCTCTTTTGGTGCCCTATAGGTGAAATTTAGATTTGGACCCCAACCTAACCCTGGCCCCGTAAACCGCAACACACATCAGACATCATAATAGTTTTAAGACAAAAATTAAGATTTTTATTTTCATAAATAACTTTTTTTATTATAATATAAATAAGCATTGGTCCCTGATATAAGAGTGGTCAGTTTCGCTACAATTTACGCTTTTATTAACAAATAATTGCGGCCGGGCAGATGAAAAAATGTGAGAAGGAGAGTTGCAGGGGTGAAAAGTGTATTTCTTTCTTTATTTCTTTCTTCATTTGCTGCAATTGTTTCAATGCAGAAAATGAGGAAGGGTGCCCATTAAACCATTAAAAACGATGAACCATTATTTTTTACCCATTAAAAAATAGCCCCTCAGAATGTGGCACCTATAGGCGACCGCCTATTTGGTCTATGCCTTAATAAGCCGGCCCTGTATGCCCTTTATCTTAAAGTGGCAATCTCGATTTTCATTTAAATAAATGTCTGTTAAGTCACTATCTATTCTATAGCCAAATGAGGTAACACAATAGTGATTGAGCCTATATGGCTCACTGATGAAAATATTGCAGTATTTATATATTTGCAGTATTATGAAATGTCTGTGTTTGACATTCCCGGAAAAAATGCCGTTGTATACACACAAAATGGAACTATGTACACAATTCTGAAAACTTGAAGCTCATGCACATATAAATAGATTTTTTTTATTCTATTTCTATGCTCACGTATCAACAAAAAGGACTGCTAAACTCTGAGCACAATTGCACTGTTTTCACTCAAATATATAAATTCTAAATCAAGCAGGACTGAAGGATTGCCACTTTAAAATATGTGTCCCACAGTTTAGCCCTGCCTGTGTTGATCTCTGGCCCCGAAGACCCAGAACAGACGACCTGTCAGCTTCCACAAGACATTTATAGCTCCTGCAGCTCTTTATAGCCCAGATCTGCTACAACAACCTGCCTCGAGCCAATGAGCCAGCAGATGGCGGTGTTTCATTGAGGAATTATGGCCATCAGCTGTTTTGCTTGCAACCCTCTGAGGGCTCACAGGACACACTGGAACCTGAATCCACCCCACGTGAACTAATGAGCCGAGAAATTGATCTGACACTGAGTTGATGTGACAAGCAGAAAGGGCGAAGGGAAAGGAGCGAAGGAGGAGCTCAAGACGTGCTTACAAATCTTTGTCACATTAAAAGTTTTTACATTCCTTCAAAAAGGAGCCAGCAGCATCTTAACTGTCTCTTCTGGCTCCTGACTCTGACGTTGCCCTGCTGGAAAGAGTGTAGCTACCTGCAGGGAAATCTTACATTTGAGCTGATTACATCCATGATCTCGTTCTATCAATCACTTGCACGAGAGTAGAGTTGGAATGAATATCATCTGCCAAGCTGACACATTTGTGGCTTGGCAGTTTTTTTGTTACCGCGGTCCAATGCAAGCCAGTCCGCTAACGGACATCTTTATATCCCTTTTATTCACACTTGTGAATGACTCAGAGATTCCTGTAGTTAAGGACACTTTCTCACCACTGATTTGAATGGATTTGAAGGACTGGGCCACCATTTACTGGAAAATCATGGCAGCAGCTGTGGGAATGCAGACCCTCGGCCTCACCCCAAACTGTGCCACAGTTAAGCACCAAACCACTTCACTCTGGTAATCAAAAGCCCCTGAACCATAAGGGCCCAAAGAAACAAAGGCTCAAAGATCAGAGATGTCACCTTAATGAGATCAAACTCTCCTGACCTTGATGCTGGATTGTTATCGAGGAACTAGTGGTGGAATTAGTACTTCAGTAAAAAAGTACTAATTCCACAGTGTAGAAATACTCTGTTACAAGTAAAAGTCATGCATTCAAAATTTTACCTAATTAAAAGAACAAAAGTATTAGCGTCAAAATATACTTTATGTAACAAAAGTTCTCATTAAGCAGACTGGCCCATTTCAGAATAACATATATTATATAAGTGGATTACAATTAGTGATGCATTAATGTGAACATCACTTTAATGTTGCAGCTGGTGGCAACTTTTACAAATATATATATACTGCCGTGTTGCTTAATCTATAATAATACATCGTAATTCATTTGTTAATTATATTTTGTATTAATAATCTGAATCTGCAAAGTAACTGAAGCTGTAAAATAAATGTAGTGCAGTAAAAAGTATAATATTTTCCTCAGAATTAGTGAAGTAGATATAAGCATAAAATGGGAATATTCAAGTATAGTACAAGTACCTAAAAAACATACTTAGGTACAGTACAATAAATGTACTTAGTTACTTTATGCCACTGCCAAGAACATCATAGAAACAAAACAAGACACATTTTTGACTGACTCTGACACCCACATTTTCTCTGATGACCAAATAGGTTGCTACACCTACAGTACAGGACACCTGAATGAGATATCCATATTCCATATTGACCCCTTTAAAGAACAGCCTAATTAGTCATAAAGATATTTTTTTAATTATACAAAATATAGTCATCTTGACATGTAAATATAACACCTCCTCCCCCGCCCTCCATATCCCACATCCTCTTGTCAAGGGTCACGCAAATCACAGAAAGAAATCAAATGCAAACATACAGAAAAGGACAAATAATAAAACTGATGGTAATAGTAGGCAATTAGGAAAAATAATAATAATTGATAAAATAAAATACAAAAAAGTATAATAAAAAATAAAAAATAATAGTAATAGTAATAGTAATAATTATAATAGTAAAATAAATATGTAGGGTTGCAACTAATGATCGTCAGATTTTATCTTAAATAACAATTAAAATAATAGTTACCAAATAACAGTTTTAATGACATGTGACATACAGTATTTACTGTATATTTTTTATCTCCGAATTTTTAGATTCTGTATATTGGTATTGTATTAGTCATTTTATTATTTCCCCACATTTTTTCTTACAATTTTCATTGTCCTATTAATTTTTTCTACTGTTTTATTGCTTTATGCTTGGCTTTTGTAAAGACCTTGCTGATTTTGAAGCGCTTTATAAATATCACTATTGTTATTACATGCAGGCATGCCACACACATAACATTTTATTAAAACCAAAATTGCTAAATTACCTTTTGAAACCTGCACACACAGAACCTTGAGGAAATCATTCACATTACTCATAACTGCGAACAAGTTGTTCCATGTTATGAAACAGGATGTGACTGGTTGAGAAGTTGAGAAAGGGATTCCTATTGGATTAAAACAGGTTCATTCATTTACTTTGAGGTGTTTACTGTGTAACCTAATGGGCTGCCATGGCGACCACATGCTCCGGCAAGTGAAGATGGATCAGAGCCAAAGACCGGGGGCCTCTTCAGGAAACAGAGCAAGGAGATGTGCACATGTTTGATCACTCTTATAGGAAGAGAAAACAAAGTGTGTGTGTGTACTCACTATTACAAAACAACAATCCATTCATACATTCAAATATTTGCCTTCACTATTTAAGTTTAGCTGCCTTTCCTTTAGGGGGGGGGCAGATGGTGAGATACAATGTAATCTCACTGGCTTCTCTAATTAAACCTAATTAATTGGTGCTTGACAGTTTGTTCTGATCGCCTGAGGCTTTTCAGCCATAACGCTGAAAACAGGGTTTAGAAAGCTATTATTAAAGCTTTTATGAATTCAGTCACATCTAATCCACGTCTTATCTCACATGTCAGCGATATGGCAGCCATGACAACTGCCTAAAATAGTGCAGAGATTCACGGCAAGGACATCCGAAATTAAACATTTAATGCTGTTTATTACACGGTTTTCTTGAATACTCGATTATTCTGATTGGTCAATCACGGCGTTCTACGGTCTGTTATTTCTTTATAGCAGACCACTGCTATGTATAACAGACCGTTGCTATGGGTGCAGTTCTGATGTCGGAGTCTGGCGGATTGTTTTTGTGTTAAATGATTGATTTCTTAAGTAAGTAGCTGATAATGTACAGCTACTTGTACAGCTAATGTGCCGCATTGCCCTGTTGGGGTTTATTTCACAACAATGACCGGCTCGCTGTACATTATCCCTTACTTGATTACTTTGGAAGCAATATCACTCAATATAACCTATAGTTAGTGTATCTGCACAAAGGTGTTGTCATTTTTTGGATTCTTTTGTGTTATTTATTCATCTGGGTAATAATTGAATTACTTTTCTAATTAATTGCATGACAAAATGACAGTTCTGAATTATAAGGCACAAAGTTGTTGGGAGTAATAATGATAATTCAGCCCGTTCTCATTCCCAGGGCATCAAATACCGACGCTTTGTCACGGCCGTCGTCGTCTGACACCGCCGCACAAGGCACCCTTTTGCGGTGGTATGAGACGCACTGGTCTTTCCATTAATCATAACATAAACCCATCCGCATAAAACGCAGTAAACGCTCCGAGAAAGTACTGTGGATGATGTACTTTAAAGAGCGAAAGCGACACACAGGGCAGGTGGGAGTGGTGGTGGAACAAACACAAGGCTTTCATCCAGGGGACCACTGTTTGTGTCCCGCGCGTTACGTCTCACTTTCACGTTACAATCAGCTGTTCGTTCGTGTCCCATGTTCACAACGTCCAGTAACATTTTAGTTGTACAAATGTAGTCATTTTAGGCCCAACCATGTTGTTTTTTCCTAAACCTAACAAGTACTTTTGTTGCCTAAATATAAGCAAGTGTTTTTGTTTAATTCACAACATTAAGTAAGTGTTTACTGTGACGCCGAGGGGTCTGACAAAGCGTCAGTATGTGACGAGTTGGAATCAGAACGTGCATAATTTTGATATAGAAGGTTGGTTATAAGCTGATGGTTTTTGCCTTCTTTTGTTCCATTTATCTTTAAGCACTTTTGATCTACTGTGTTGTGTGTAGAGAGCTACATAAATAGTGTTGAGTTGAGTTCAGGGGTCAAACAACACGTTTAGTTGAAGAAAAAGTCACCCACACATTGGATTAAAGCTCCCAAAGCCTTCTCTTCTTAGCATACAAATCATAATAATTGTAGGAGCTATTTATTTGTTGTTAGTATTTAGTTGTTGTTTTACTAATATTGTTTGATTTATTATTTTAGATGTTTACTTTATTTAGATTACATTTTTTGATAGTGTTCTCTTTTGCTAGTTATTTGTTTACTTTAATTATTTTCTTGTTTAGTATATTTAGTTTTTTTTTTGGCGTAATTTGTATTTTGTTTTCATTTGTTTATGAATTGGGTAAAACTGTGCGTTATATAGGTAGGCAGGCAGGTATCGGACCAGAATGCACCTGGGTAGGCTTATGGTTTTTTACCAGAACAAGAGAGACAGCGACATCCATGTTTTCTTTGTGCTTCGTTTGCTTGCTTTTTTGTATAAATAAATCATCAGAAACACACACGTATTGCACGGACAATGGACTCTTCTGCCTGCGTAAACCACATACCCATGGTGCATCAGTGGCCCTTTGACTTAAGTTTGATTTAGATCCTTGCGACAAATGGCCACTACAATAATTATTAATGTGATATAACATAACCCAAGCCCTACTTATTCTCATGATATTCATTTTGGATATCTCATAATTAAGTGTGATGTCTGTTTGGGTGGATGCAGCTGCAGCAGATGTTGTGCCCTTGAGTGACAGTGAATCCTATTATGATCCCATATGTTTTGCTCTTCTTTCCTGCATCTGCAGCTCATCTCTACCATGGTCATGTTGTTAGTGTAGTGGGGGTCGGTACTTCCCCGTGCATGTTTTTTTTTTCAAAAAATGTAGTGAGATGTTGCTGGTCCATCTGGGCCCTGTCATGCAGATCAGACTTCAGACCTCCAGGACATCGAGTCGTCTCCCTTCACAACACAATCACATGACCTTTCTGCCTCACTGAACCACTTAATTAAGATTCCTTGTGTAAACATTATCCTATATTGTTTGGCTTTTACTGTACCTGAAAGAACTCAAATATGAGCCGCATTAATTAACACATACTGCTAATCCAAAATGTCCCTGAACACCAGTACGTCCTGAACATAAGAGATGGAAAATGTGAGAATATTGCAAGGTGGGACATGTATTTACTTTGCCAGCCAGTAGCTGTCAGCTCTCCTTTCTTCTTCTTCTCTCTCTCGTTCTTTCTTTCTTACTCTCTCTTTCTTTTGAATCCCCAGTGGTCTGGCCATTATTCTGTGTTTGTTTAATGTTTCTGCTTGGCTGACAGACAGACAGCTCTGGTGTGTGAGGCTCTGGATGAATGGTGATGTGAAACGCTGTAACAACCGGGACGTGTTTCTTTCTTAACTGTGGAACATTTCGTAATTGAGACGTTGATCAGCGGTGTGGAAATCGACCGCTGGTGAGAAGCCAAGGTGATTTCTTAACTTTTCTTTTTTTTTAAACCAGCCTCCATTGTGGCAAAGCTTGGCTCCAAAACATTTAAAACCAACCGCTGAGTTAGATTCAAATATGTGACCCTGAAGAGAAGCTGAAATTTGATTTTCACTAAAAGTAAAACTGCATTATTTGACCTCTCTTGATCCTCTTTGAGACTTGGACTATTTAAAAGTGCTGTGAAGGGAATAACTTCTTCAGTTACCATATCCCTCCCCGAGTTACCAAAATGACAAAGCCTATGGATTTATTTTTCTGTTTCCCAATGACAGTACTTAGAACAGCCATCACATCCACAGCACACTGAATATAGCTCACTGTGCCGTCTCCTGTGAAACGTTAGCCTCACATTAGGTAATTTCTCCTCGAGGAAAACGGTCATAATTTCACCCAACACAATAACCTCTTCCTCCAACAGTACGACCAAAGACGATTTGCCGAGCCATTAGGCCGCGGTAATGAAATAAACACCAGTGTGAGGAATGATTTCTATCACTCCTGTCCCCATAGAGTCTGATCTGTGTACAACAACAAACACATTTAAGCAGCTTGACATACAATTAGACTCGGCTCCCATCAGACGGACACTCTGTCAACGGTCTAGACGTTTTGTCTGTTCAACCCCTGCGTGACACTGATACCGAGGGCTGTCTTTCATATACACGTCAACAAATAAATAAGAATGATTTTAGTAGCCAGAACGTACTGTTGAGGTTTGCTATTATGGGCCAAATTTATTGAAACGTCTAGCAGTCAGCTTTGACGTCCCAGATGAGTCATCATCATCCTTTTTTTTTTAACTTTCTATATCTAGGTGTTCACCTCAAATAGCTCCAGTGTGAAAAAATCCAACAAAAAATAGATATTTGTCTGCAAAAGTGACCCTGTAGTTACATCTCTAAGTCTTTGATTACGCTCAGCATCATCAGTGTCATTCGTAGAGCGTCATCTCATTCAGATCATTTGTGGTGATTTCAGCTGTTTGTGTTGTTTCTTCAGGCCTAACAGTACATAGACTTGACCAGTCTTCACAGGGCATCATTGTCTGAGTAAACATCTTTTTTCAAACATGACATAGCAGTAAAAGCACAGGTGGAGTTAATGATATTATGACTCCACTGCATTTGCCTGTTCCAGGCTCCTGATAGGACTGGGCAATATATTGATATTATATCGACATCATGATATGAGAATCAATATCGTCTTAGTTGTTAGATATCGTGTTATATGGTAATATAATGGCAAGTGCTGTCTTTTCCAAACTTACCAGACTGTTCTAGCTGCTCTATTATTTGCCCTTACCCACTTACAGTAGCCATTATATCCACATTACTGATGATTATTTCTCACAAAATCTCATTGTGAAAATATTTTGTGAAAGCACCAATGGTCAATGTGGTCACAATATTGATATTGAGGTATTTGATAACAAATATTCTGATATTTGATTTTCTTCATATCACCCAGCCCTAGGTCGTGATATTGTGCATGCTCCCCATTTGGCTTAATGACTTACTGGGACGCTTAATGGAACTGAGCCATTGTAAATGTTATTAGCTTATGCTTTTCCTGCAACGACAAGTCAAATGTCTGCTGCGAAAAAGGCCTATTGCATTCCTAGTTAATTAGCAAATTAATCAAAACATGTTTTCATTATTTAGTTTTCCTTTTCATACACATGCTAAAGGGGTAAAGTCACATCAAAAGCCTAACTCCCTATAGAAATATAATCAGAGCATTGTGCCAAGGGCGACTTAATAATGCCACCGTCTCACTCTAAAATATAACTACTGAGCATTAAAAGCTGGAAGAGAAGGAAACACATTTAATCCACCTTTCTAACTGCACAAAAAGTTGTGTTTTTACAGCTAATATTCATGTTTTTGAGTTCATTAAGGAACTCATGGCAAGTAGTGTCAAAGAGCTGGACATACATGTCGGCCGATATCAGCTTTTTGCATTTATATCTGTATCAGCATATACAGTATATCGGCTGATAAATAACAAGAAACTGCAGATGGTTTGTCCACTGGATAGATCAGGAAAAATTATTATTTAACTCGCTCCTTCTCTGTGTCATAATCTAAAGGTGCAGTGTGTAGGATCTCGCAGCATCTAGCGGTGAGGTTGCATATTGCAACCAACTGAAACTTCTCCCGTGTGCCAAGCGTGTAGGTGAAGTGAAAACGCGAAAGGCTCTATCTAGAGCCAGTGTTTGGTTTGTCTGTTCTGGGCTACTGTAGAAACATGGCAGAGCGACATGGCGGACTCTGTGATGAGGACCTTCTCCGTATGTAGATATAAATGGCTCATTCTAAAGTAACGAAAACATAACAATTATTATTTTCAGGTGATTTTACACTAATGAAAACATTTATAGTTACAAATATTATATTCCATTTCTTCTAATAGATCCCCCTAAATGTTACACACTGTTCCTTTAATAATATAATGACCAAATTTAAAGGAACAGTGTGTAACATTTTTGGGGATCTATTAGAAGAAATGGAATATAATATATGTTTTCATTAGTGTATAATCACCTGAAACTAAGAATCGCTGTGTTTTCGTTAGCTTAGAATGAACCCTTCATATCTACATAGGGAGCGGGTCCTCTTCACGGAGTCCGCCATGTTTCTACAGGAGCCCAGAACGGACAAACCAAACACTGGCTCTAGAGAGAGCGTTTTTACCTGAAGGTCACCGTAGTTCTACGACACGCTTGTGAAACTGCGGTAACATGAGCCGCAGAGTGCAAAACCGTTTTTTTTTTCTAGCTTACCTGTCTCATGCACTACTGTCAGGATATACAGCAACCATTTTATAAAAATAACTTTTTTAATCATATTTGCTCCAATCTCACCAACACTTCAGCTTTAAGGGATCCTTATCAAAAATGTTTGAGTCTATGTAAAATAAAAAATATCGGTTAATATTATCTGTTTTTTGAATAACTATCAATTAAAAAAAAAAAGGATAAAGTGTGTTTATCTGGCTTACCTGCTCTTTTCCACCTCCTCCTTCACTTCCTCCTTAAAGAAAAGACTGTTTTGCTCACTAAAGTTCATCCAGCTTCCAATCACTTACTGAGTGTAACTTTGGGATACGTATTATTAAATCATTACCTGTGCTTTTTTTTTGCATCTTGTAGCCCTTGGCTTTTAATACGAATGATGTGTACTTTTCCATACTGCACACTATTTCCCGACAACACTGTTACAACATAACCGTGTACACACATTGAGTTTTTTAGACACCATCTCCTCTCTGGATCTACCTGAGCAGTCTGAGAGGCGCATCTGTCCTTCCTCCTGCTGACGTCAGAGCAGCCAGTAGTTTGTCCTCGCACTGCTGCTCGAGCTCGGACTGCTGGAGATAATCTGCGAGGAGGAGGAGGAGCTGTCAAAGTTTGACTTTCTTTCCCAGAAGAAGGAAAAGTCTTTAACTCAAAACAGAAAGAAACCTAAAAGCTTTCTGGATCTATATCTCGTGTTGTTGGAATGGACTGACACCTTTCTCACCGGGAGCTCCAGAAACACGATGGCGACCCGTTTAGTTTGGTGGATCAGTCTCACCTCTCTGCTATGCCTGGGCTGCTCTGTGCTGACGGAAAAGAAAGGTATGTCGAGGGGGGAGCTATTACAACATGTACGTGGCTGGGTTGTAGCAGGCTTTCGCTTTTCCTCTTTGCTTTGTTTCCATAAATCATTTTTCACTCAGCCGCAGAGAAACTTGATCCAGCGTGGGGAGAAAAGTTTCTCACCGTCTCTCTCTGCTCAGCTTGTGTTTGACCTGGTAAAAAGTTACACAGAGGATCTAACAAAAGTTTAGCGTCCAGTGATTGTCATTGAGAAGGAATACAGTCGCAGTTTGTGTTGTTGGGAAAGTTGTTGGCCAATTAGAAAAATGTGTAATTACGCATCTCTGGCAAATCTAAAAGCGTGTGAAATATGACCCAAGTTAAGTGCGCAAGTTTGCACCACAGTGATGATGATGATGAGGCAGGGAGGGGATGTGATTGTGCAATTTACTGGCGTACTTTATTTTCTAGTCCATTTTTTTTCTTCTTCTTTTATTTGTAATATTTTGGATCTTTTTATGGAGCAGTGTGAGATTTTTTTGTCTTAATCCAGTCTGCTGTTGGCTTATCCATTAACTCAAAATAAATGTATTCTTTATTAACTACCAGGGCTGTCTTCAACCAAAGAAATTTTTAGTTGACTAACGATTTTGTCGACTAATCAATTAGTTGATTTAATCCACAGATCTGTAAAACTGAGTTTCTGCACAAAGAATCACACAAAAGCACCACTTTAAATCTTGTGTTTACCAGAGATGTGCTCAGAAGTTTTGTAGAAATAAGTCACTCGGCATGAAAAAAAAGCATGAAAAATAACTAATTGACTAAAGAAATCTTTGTTTACTAAGACCAAAACGACCGATTAGTCGACTAATCGATTAAGAGTGGGTTAGTAGGGCAGCCTCTACTAACCACTTTGGCTCTCTATGAGATGATGATGTTCCTGGTGGGATGATCATGTCTTAGTGAGGTTTGGATCCATATCTCTTAATGTCGTGTTTGACCCATTTTGGAGGCAAAAATAGAATAAAATCAGAGCGATGCTGTCACCTTGAAACACACTAAAGAGCTCTTTGATGCATCCACTAACTATTTCTTCCACACAGAACCTGTCCTTTTTTTCTCATTTACCTTTCCCTCTGTTGCCACTCAGCTATTCACATTCATTTATTTATCTTTTTATATATATATTTTGAGCATCCTCTGCCCAGTTTGCATCTGGCCCTCAAAGGAAATTAGACAAAACTGTGAAGACAGTCACTTCATCGCACTTGCACAAATGATATAAAGCAGAGAGAGAGAGTCCTGTATGGAGAGAGGCTGATAAAAGTATGAAAACAAGTGCTGAAGTAGCAGGAACAGGTTTCTTGGTTTCTCTTGCTCTGCTTGTGTTAGTGCGTCCTTTTGGCCTTGAAGTAAAGGTCACAGAAATCTTATTTCTTTTAATGACATGGCAGTGTTTTGACTGTTACTTCAATGTTTTCTTGCTATCTTTTTCTTTTAATAAGCTGTAATTTCAGTCTTTCAGCCAAGGGCGATATATGACACAGATTTGGCCGGAAAATAAGCACAGGAAACATCAGTGGTTAAATTAAATGTTATTATAAGATTCAAAAAAATATTTAAATATATTCCACATGTACTTGGAGTGACTCAAACCTCATAAAGGCCAGATGTTAGAGGGGGGGAGAAAGTGACCAGAAGTATCACTTTACTCCCTAATGACTTTAACTTCCTATTCTCATGAATCATCATTGTCCACACTCATTGCACCGTTGTTCCTCCTTATAAGCAGATAAGCACAGTGTGTTCGGTGCCGGGCAGCAGCAGCAGTGCACGTGCAAGTTGCATCTTTCCCGTCTGCTCCAACAAGTAACAACCAGTGCCGGTTTTCAGAGAACCATAACAAATCAAAAGTGTTTGTGAGCCAAAAAGACAGAGTCCCTAAATATTTCTGGGCTTCTAAACAAACTGGACAGCAGCACATTTCACGCTGCAGCGAGTCTCCCACAGTAAATAAGGATTGTATTAAGACCAGATAAGATTAGAAATGAACAGCTGTAATGATAGTTATGGTATGCAGGACAATTTGGTTTAATTACTGTTCATTTCCATTTCCAGGGAAACACAAGCTTCACCATATGGTCTGACAGTTTTAGTTGTTGTTGTTGTTTTTTGTTTTTGGCCAGGGGCGAAGACAGATGTTTCTATGTGGCACGCCGTGTTTTCCTAGAACGCAGTGTCCATAATAGTCAAAACTTGATTTGAACAAGATGTCAAACTCCAGTTAACGGCATCAAAACTTCTTCAAAACACCTTGATGAACACAAGTAACACATGCATGCATTTCTGTTATTGATTAAAGTAGTAGCTGGAGGGTGCCACAATGTGTTCATGGGGTTGTACCATCCAGTCTGCTGTTGGCTTATCCATTAACTCAAAATAAATGTATTCTTTAATAACTACTAGGGCTGTCTTCAACCAAAGAAATTCTTAGTTGACTAAAGATTTTGTCAACTAATCAATTAGTTGATTTAATCGACAGATCTGTAAAACTGAGTTTCTCCACAAAGAAGAAGGTGAAAAATGTTGATCAGTGTTTTCCAAAGCCCAAGATGACGTCCTCAAATGTCTTGTTTTGTCCACAACTCAAAGATATTCAGTTTACTGTCATAGAGGAGTAAAGAAACCAGAAAATATTCAC
>CAKAKR010064779.1:0-106523 GCA_916700685.1 Adelosebastes latens | reverse complement strand
TTTTTTTTTCATAAAGGGTTATTTTTTTATAGTTTGGGGAATCTCACTTCCCATTCAGTTGTAGTGGAACATTATGTTAGCCCTTCTTTTTGAGTACCCGATCACACACGCATTGCTGCCAGAAATCCCTCCTGTTGTTGATGCAAGGTGTCAGGATGATTGATTGAATCATGTCAGCGCCTGTCGAATGGGTTTGGATTAGAATTTGATCTAAAATGGAGTCAACCTGGAAACGTCCACGTCTGTCTGCTGCTTTCGTCTGCAGCTCCTGAGCTATTCATACCGTATCGTGTTTGTTGTGAAGCCTAAATAGCTTTTTTTTTAGAAGTTACAGTCTTATTTAGGGCTGCAACTAACGGTTATTTTCATTGTCGATTAAACTGTTGATTATTTTCTCGATTAATCAGTTAGTTGTTTGGATAAAATGTCAGAAAATGGTGAAAAATATCAGTGTTTCCAAAAGCCCAAGATGACGTCCTCAAATGTCTTGTTTTGTCCACAACTCAAGGATATTCAGTTTACTGTCATAGAGGAGTAAAGAAACCAGAAAATATTCACATTTAAGAAGCTGGAATCAGAGAATTTAGACCTTTTTCTTTCCTTAAAAAATAACTCAACCCAATTAATCGACTATCAAAAGAGTTGGCAATTTTAATACAGTAGTTGACAACTAATCGATTAATCGTTGCAGCTCTAAAAAGAACTAAGACTGGATTTGGAAAGTATTGCCCTAACAGGCAAAAGACAACTTTTTTCTGAGGTGTTATTTTCCTGTCTGGCAGAATAATTAAGGATTACTGCTGCTGACTGAACCTGTTCTGTGTTTCAATTGTAAATCCATCTAAATTAATAAAAAGAAACACGATTTTCTTAAACTGTAAAGTAATTAAAATGGTACATTAACCTTCCAGTGTAAACAAAGTATCTTCAAAATGTCCAATCATAAAGAAAGAATAACAGTCTTGTTCTAAGCTCAGTGACAATGCATTTCTGAGTTAATCCAACGGGGTTTGAAAGAGTTTTATAAGCCTTAAGAAGAAGGATAATTTTCTCAGCCCACAAAGGAGCATGTAATCCTTCGACTTATTCTAAAATCACCAAACCGGGAGATACATGGTATTCAGGGATGGCTGCCTCTTGATGATCTATATTAGTAGTGTCTGTTTGACCTGAACGTGTTTGTGTTGCTGGGAAGCAAGTGAGAACATCTGGCCAGCTGTTTACACTGAGAAGAAGTGGCAAAAGATTTTCAAGTTGAGAAAAACTTAAAATTGATGGAGAGCATGAGTGAAAAATAAACCGTGGGTGCACATTGTTCTCTGTTTGGGAGTTCTCTTGGGAATTTTGAGTGGTAAATCTGTCGCCGTTATCACTGTAAACTGTGTGTAAGGACCGAAAAACTTGACAGTTGTAGCAACAGTAAAAAAAGGGGACTTTTTTGCAGTAATTTAAAACAGTCAACAAAGTATCAAAAACAGATATCAAATGTGTTTTTGCCGCATTGCATGATAATCATTAACAGATTATTTACCACATGGTCATTTAGCCCGCCCCTAGTTGCCGTCCTGTTATGTGGATGACATTGAGGCCTTTTGGAAATAACTTTGAGATTTGCTAATGCACCTGACAGCGAGCAGCCTGTCCCGCAGGAAGCCCACCTGACAGTCCTCCGCTCAGCGACAACCTGCCAGGGCCTGATGGCGTCTGTGGGAGTCAGACAGGACTTGCTGAATAATAGAAAAGCTCCTCGTCCCGCGCGCTGGCATGCTCAGTTTATTAACTGTCATCATCTGTGGGGAGGTTGTAAATAATGCCCACAGCTTCACCCAGCAGCCAGCCACAAGTAATAACTGTGGTGATTTATTTCCCAGATGAAATGCTAAATGGTCTCGGAATCAATCGGACTCCTTCTGTTTGTGACTGCAGTTGTACTGAAGAGGAGATGATTACGGTTTTTATTATACGCTTAAATATTTCTTCTTCTAGTCTCCATGCTGAATGTTGCTATACAGATATGAGGTAAACCTGCCTGAGAGCCCCTCTAACTCAGGGTTCAATGTTAATGCGTCTACTTGCCCGAAATCAATTTTTGCTTGCTCTGATCTGAGATCTGCAAAAACTTTGGCGAGACTTGCTGCCCGACGAACTATCCTAACCTTAACTATTCGAGATCAATGCCTAACTTTAACCATCTCGCGAAAGTTTCACCAACTTGCGGGTTCCCTTCTAGACACTACCTCATAAACTTTGTCTTTACTCGCCGCCATTTTCTCACGAGTGCCTGACCGGTCAGCCGGTTCCCAGGAAAAGGCGTATGAATACCGTGATAATTGACAAGGCATTTACCGCGCAGTAAGAACGCCTGTCTTGCGTTTGGCATGTCATTTGTACGCCATGGAGTCTGTACTGACTGCAATGTAAACACATCTGGGTAAATATGCTACAGTCGGGGCTAGAGACTTAGAATAAAAAGTGAGAAAGATTGCTTACAGTTTTTTGTTTTGCAAGTTACGTTAGTGACGTTTGCGTGTGTTTTTTAGTGACGTTTGTGACGTGTTTTCCGTACTTATGTTACGTTGTTACCGTACATATTTTACTTAGTTTACGTACTTATTTTAATCCCAACCATGAAGTTTTTCCTAAACCTAACTAAGTGGTTTTATTGCCTAAACCTAACTGCAGACGTTACCGTAGTTTTGTTTCCTGGTGTACAAATGAGACACGAAAAGTCGAAAATGCGCCCTCACGCAGAATGTTGTTGTAATGTTGTGCTATTCATATGCCTTCCGGTGAGACCAGGTTGGATCGGTACTGTGCATGTGCAACTCTCAACAGAGATGAAAGGAAGCGAGATGGCTCACTCCTTAGCTACTTCCATCATCAGCTCTGGAAAAAAACAATGCATTAAATTCCTTTTTTGGCAAGTGAGTTGCTAGATTTACTAGCCCAACATGGCATTTTACTTGCCCCGGGCAAGCAGGCAAGCCTTATTGTTGAGCCCTGTAACTGGGCTTTGAGTTAACCTGTGAAAGATCAAACTAATCTCAGGGACATGTCGACGGCTAAACCCTTAATCCTTTATGCGAGGCTCCCTGGCTCTCTTTGGGCACAGGGTAAACCGCTTAAATATCAATATGCTTTTTCAGAGTTAATGGGTTATTCAGTTCTCGACAGAATGAGATTGGAAGATTATATATATATATATATATATATAGGTGAAGTTCAGCTCCATCATTTCTGCATTTAAATGTGCTTGCACACCTGCAAAAGTTGAGCTGAATCATGACAAAATTTCACTCCTGCAGTGCATTTCAGCATCCTGAGTAAGTGCTTTTCCCTCTGTGTTGTGTTGGGATCTAACGAGCCAGCTTTCCTCATCAGTCATCTATTTTTTTCCATCACTTTCAGAAAACCATGCCTTTTCTTTTCATTAAAGCCCACTCTCTGGGATTAGATGGATGTGTGTAGTGAAATATAGGTTATGATCCTGTGTAATCCGAGAATCTCTAGTCTGCGTTTTAGGGTCCAGAGCGGCCCTGGTTCTACTATGCTGCTGGTCCTCTGATGACCTTCCCAGACTTCCATCTGCTGCAGCCATTGTTGGAAATATGGCTTGTTTGGGCCGTGGGAGCTGGAGGATAATTTCTTGCCGTCCCAGCTTTGATAAACTCCACCATGTCTGAGTGGTAGAGATTTTGGAGAGCTGCTAGTGAGGTGTAGGATTCTGGTTTCACTCCGGGACAATAGTGCCTCTGTAGAGGGCAGGTTATCTGGCAGACCTGATACTTTTTGCCGAGATCTGTGCCGTGCAGCAGACGCACCCAAGGCTAGACGTGTATGTCATCAAGAGGGAACACAGAAGTGAAGTCAAGCTTTTGTTCTTCTTTTTACCTTTTAACCGTAAAGATGCATTTGAATACAGTAAATCTATTGTGTAGCCCTAAAAATCAAGTAGTTGCTGCAGTTCTGTAACCATCAATTACGTGTCTGCTTCCACTGCTTTAAACAAACCACAAACAATGAAGTTTTATGTATTGTTCTCATGTCTGTCACGACTATTTAATAAGCTGAACGCTCTTCTTTTGGCCTCTCATTCAAAGTAAACCAGTGTTTATTGTGTTGCAACTGCAGCTACTAAAATCTAGTTTGTATACATCCACTGAGAGCCCAGCATGGAATAAGTGAGTGAATGTGGTTACTCATTGAACTGATTTGTGTCCTTTGTTTGTACATGGTAACAAAGTGATCCGCTGCATTTATGGCCTTTCCATGATCCACTGGCTGTGCACGGAGTCTCCACAGTGGAAAGAGACCCAGGAATTCAGGTTGGAAAAAAAGGCCTTTTGCTATCTTACCATCTCATCAGATGCAGTGTCGTGTTAAAAGGGAAAAGAGGCCACAGCTCCAAATGAGTTATTGAGCGTGTCTGTGTATGTCTATCTCCAACAGGATATCTAAGTTAGGGGGTTTTGAGGAGTGCTCATAATTCTGTATCATTTCTTTCTTTTGCCTTTTGCGGTAATGTTTTTAGCAAGAAAAAAGTTATCTTTGGAAAAACAACATGAACATTTGTATGAATAACATAGTAAATCTGCCAATACGATACATATCATGATACAGTGGTTACAATTCAATATATTGCGATTTATTGCTATACTGTAAGCAAGGCGATACATTTTTAAAAAAATCTAATTTTAGAGAAAAGTCTGTAAAGTATAAAGAAACCACCATATGCATAAAATCTGAGTAAAAAAAAGTTTACTTCTGCAATCAGAACAGTTGGATCTGCATTTATCACAGTCCCTATATCATCTACTAAGCACTTCTTTGAGAGCGCTCATACACTGACAGGGTGCATATCTTTACAAATGAAATAACATATTGACTGAGTTCATCTTTGCATGCAAACTATTAATTAAAAATGTGCACAGTGTTTTTGAGAAACAATACAGTGTATCACAAAACATAATATTGTGATACTCTATATTTTCAATATTTTCTTACACCCCGAATCAACACAAACAATAATTAAACTTTTCTTTGTTTTATGTGATAGTAAATTGAATATCTTTAGGTTTGTGACTCTTGGTCGGGTAAAACAAGTTGTTTGAAGACATCCCTGTGAGTTTTCGAAAATGGCAACAGGAATTTATCCTTTTTTCGACATTTAATTGACCAAACTTTTAGTCAAGAAAATAATCTGCAGATTAATTGACAGTTAGTTCAGAACAAAAAAGTATACAGTATATTAAAGGTGCAGTGTGTAGGATCTGGTGGCATCTAGTGGTGTGGTTGCAGATTACAGCCATCTGAGTACCCCTCCGCTCACTCCTCCTTTTCAAGAACGCAGTAACGTGAGCTGCTGAGTGCAAAACTGTGGTAACGCCGTTCGCCTAGCTCAAAGGCCATCCTTACCATAATAACACTACTGTAGGAGCAACGGAAGTCAGACGGCGGCTGGCGGTACCACGGTTTTACACTCTGCGGCTCACGTTACCGCAGTTTTACGAGCGTGTTGGAGTACCACGGTGGCCTTTTGTAAGAACCTGAAAGGCTCTTTCTAGAGTCAGTGTTTGGTTTGTCCATTCTGGGCTACTGTAGAAACATGGCGGAGCAACATGGAGGACTTCATGAAGAGGACCTGCTCCCTATGTAGATATGAAGGGTCCATTCTAAACTAAAGAAAACACAATGATTCATAGTTTCAGGTGACTATACACTAATGAAAACATAGTTATGAATATTATATTCCATTTCTGCTAATGGATCCCACCGAATTGTTACACACTGTTCCTTAAAGCATCCCCAACATATTGATGCATCCCCTCATTTTATTCTTTATTTGTATGTACTGTTTACAGTATTCATTTTAGTTCACAATGGACTGGTAACCACAGAAAAATAGTGTGGGAACAAAATGCATGACTTACTTTCAGCTCAATGTAGCGGTTAAAAAAAAGGAAATAATTTTGGTTGGCTGGTTGGTAGACCTTTGCCAATGCACACCCTTTACATTTATTCCAGTTGCAGCAACTGAAACATTTCTTACCAATTAATTTCCTTTGTGAATGAATTACTTGTTTTTCATGTGTTTGACAAAGCAGTTTCCAAATGTGCCCTGTCTGGCTGGAACTGCTGAAACAGTAAGTCAGCTCTACTAGTGAAGGTACAAATGGAAAGTGGGCACCGAACATGTTTCCATCCTGGAGGCTTTCAGCTTGGATGAAACCCATCGCTCTAACCCGCTCAAAAGAAATTTGCACCTCAGTTCAGTTCAGAAAGGCCAGTGAACAGGCATAGTCTGGGAGTCTGGGGCCTTTTCTTTCCTTGCAGATAAATGAGGTTTTGTATTCAGTAGTGAGCTCAATGGATCTTCGTGTCACAATGCAAATGTAAAAGATGTCAATGGGATGGACAGGGTGGTGCACGGATTAAAGGAAGGCTCGCAGCAAAGGGAGCAAAACAGGAAAGTCGAGGATACACAAACAAACATCAGAAGGACGGGGTGAGATCTTTGACTTTTGTATTCATGCCCTTCCTTAATCACAGTCTGTTCTTTCTTGTTGCTGTTGTTTCACTTTGGCATTCAAATTGGAGATGAGAGTCTCTCACAATTATCCCAAAGACCTCCTGTAGGTGTGGCATCTTCTCTAATGACCTGAGGGTCATTCTGAGGAGCAATGCGCTCGCCCAAAAGAGGAATCCCCTACAGGGAGGGGAACAATAGCTTCACAAACAAATCTCCATCTCAGAACATTTCTGAAGAAAGCATTGGTTGAAGGGTGGTGGCTGATCTCTGAAACGTGCTTCCCTAACAACATTTAGCCTCTTCCTGTGTGGTCCATTAGCCTAGTAAAGTAAATGGTGCATTTTAAGCTGTGACTCACTGTTGGTGGTTTGGACCTTGTTGTGGCACATTCTGGTTAATTTATCCAATTTTTGTAAATGAATCCCTGCATTTGTGAAAAGCCATCGGGATGGAGATCCAGGATGTTTAATTTGTAATCCAAGGAGAGGGGGGCTTCCTGCCTCACATCCTGATTAAAAGGATGTAGGAGCTCTTTAACAGCTTTAACCTGAATCATTAGTCTAGTTTTTTGGCTCTGGTCTAGTCTGTTGCTTAAAGGTTTAGCTTTTTCCATGCTCACACCTGTAAACAATGGAAAACCTGTGACTGACATTGATGTAAAATTGTTCTGCTTGACTTGAATTGAATGGTTAGGGTTAAGGGGGAATATGTTAACATCGAAAACTATATCTCGTTCATTTATAGAATGCATAATTATTTATTTATATTTCTTATTTATTTAGGTAACCCTGATCAGGCTTGTCTTTATCGCTCGACTACTTATAAAAAAGAGTGTTTGCTTTGCTAATGTTCTTAAGGCATTACACGCTTCATTGCAAGGGCGTGGTAGCGTGTCAATCAAGACCTACAGTAGGTGACTTTCCAGTATTGAAAAGATAATAGTGGCGAGTAATAACTAGTCAAAAAGAAACAGAAGGAGTTTTGTCTTGTTGCCAAATACTAACTGTATCCTCTACAAAGAAAAGACAAACAACTTCAGTAATGTTATAACCTTTAGTCTTGCTTTCAGTGGCCCTTGGATGTCAGCATTAAGAGAAGAATGGTTTATTAACTCACTGATTTGATTTGCACCATAGACGCGTAGGGAAATAGGAAACTTGCTTTACAGAAAAAACTTTCTCATATGCAAAAACAAATACAGACATGTAGAACCACTTGTTAGCTGATACCTGTATTGCCTCCAGGTTTCTTCCAGTCTAGACCCCCTGTCACATCTTTGAATGGGCTGGGTATTGACAAGTTGCAGAATGCAAAGCTTGAATTCTCGGCTTACAGTGTGCCTATTGTGGTTAGCTTCCTAACAGGAGTGTCTCCAACAGAAAATGATACTAAGGCTGAAAATTAGCCAATATACATAGTGAGTGGGTGGCCAAAATAAGATAATGAGGCAACATGAATGACTGGAAAAACATACACAAAGAAAAAAGGAAAGTGCATGAGACAAATTAATTCTCATCCAGCCCCTGTGGCTCATGTGCAGACCAAACTTTAATGTATGTCTCCTTCCCCGCTGCAACCCCGAGTCTTTGGACAAAAGGTTCTTTATTCAGGACTTTGTTGTTTTCTTTGACACAGGCTTATCTGTCTTCCTTGACCTTAACTTGCCATGTAGACATGACTTTACAGACTTGTGTCAACAGTGAGGAGAAAGGCATCCCTGTATGTTACAAGTTATGAAGGCTGCTAGGGTAAGAGAACCCATTTAGCTGTTTTTGGAGCTTTGTATTGGATCAAGGCATCTAATCCTACACACAAATATCAATAGAGAAAAAACATTCAAGCCTTGAAATGGTATCAAGACTAAGAAGTCTACAGCCATGCTAGCGGCTCTGTGAAGCTGCACTTAGGGACAGCAGTTCTTTGAGTTAAATGCTTAACACCAACATGCTAAAATGCTCTAGGTGACACTGCTAACATGCAAGTAGACATGGGACGATATGGAAATTTCATTTCACCATTATCCAAGATAATTGAAATTCACGGTATTATCTTGATAATCATCAAAATATGCTTAAAACCCTTAAAATGACACTAAAACATACTGCAATCACTTATACAAATATGTTTTATTGCATTCTCTTTATGGCTCGCTCGACCGCTGCTGCGCTCTCGCTCTCACTTGTTGAGCTGGGGAAATTTTGAATGGTTTGTTTACAAAAGCCAACAGAAAAGGCTGCATATATACCTTTTAAATCAAGCTCTATTTTTCACGTCTTTACCATGATTGCGATCAAGACAGCTTTTTCAAGTCACTCGTGACGATATTCACGATTATCCTGATGATGGAAATTCACAACACAACCAACTTTTGTGAGTGTTTTTTATTGCGATCTGTTATATAATCCTATATCGTTCCATCCCTACATACTAACAGGTATAATGTTTACCATGTTCATCTTATTTTACCGTGTTAGCATGCTGACATTTGCTAATTAACACTAAACACAAAGTACAGCGGAGGCGAGACTACGGCGTCTAAAATCCGAAAGGACGAAGTAAACTCACTATTGACGCATCCAGGGGAGGCACCCTATTTTTACCCTGATAATGCTACATTGTGGACAACAAATTTGTGTTGAAATTGGCCGGGGAAAAGCTAGTTGACGTTTGCTGTTAGCAGCCAATGGGCAGCACAGTCCCGTGGAGTTATCCGCTAATGTTAATGGCATGGATGCCATGGATAACGGAGGCTGCATTGAGTTTCATTATGATGAGTTCAAGCTCTATTCAGTAAAAATATAGGCGAAAGGTAAACTATAACATTCTGATGATGTGTTCAAATGTAATCTTGTAAGATGTAGTTTTTGGCAAGAAACTTATCGTATACAAAATTTCTGGCATCGTGACATCCCTACCATGAATGTCGGTGCAAAATTGTATTCCAATCCATCCATTAGATGTTGAAATATTTCAACGTACAATATAAGAAAAAACTGAAGAAATATTGTTGGATCATCAAAGTCATTGGGATTCATCTTCTCTGCATCAAATTGTGTTGCAATACATCCAATAGTTGTTGAGATATTTCAGTGTGGACCAAAGTGCTGGACCAACCAACTGACCCTGACATTGCCATCTAGAGCCATGCCGCTAGTGTGTAAAAAAAGTGCTCTATAAATGCTTGATTAGGTATTTTTTTATATGCCTAAAGTTTTGTCTTCAAAACTACAAGAACTACAATCTCCTCATAAACCAGTGTAGTATAATTCAGGCAAGCAAATAACAGACGTCCCTCCTCTAACATAGCTTACTGAATTACGACAACAATGATGATAGGGCTGCTGGCAGTGTATCGCGGTGGGGTGTGTTAGAAAAGGAAAAGAAGATGTCAGCCCTTCTCTTACCATGGTTCCAGCGTTTTACAAGCCAACATCACCTCCCAGGGATTTCATCAGCATCGTAAAATGTATTTCATCCAAGCCATTTATAGACGAGATGACAGCATTGTTCATAATATTGTAGTGGTGGCTCGGCTCGGCTACAGAGTCGATCTGTGATTTGTTTAACCCCCGGAGCGCTAAAACATAATGTGCTCTAAACACAACACGCCCTCTGTAGTACCTTTTCTAATTGCCTAGTAAGTTTCAACAACACCAATGCTTCGTTGAGCTCAGAATTAATTTCCTGGTGGGACTTTGAGCGGCACATCTTCATTACCACATGTTTTCATAATTGAAGCCAGAGGCCTGTAAAAGAGGAGGAATTCTGCTTGCTTCACTTGCAATGTTTCCCTCCATAAAAACGGTGGAACTGACCCTCTTAATGCAAGATTGCCCTCTAAACCATAAGTGAAGGCTATATATTATAAGTATATTCCCATGTACTGCTTCATATTACATCTCCATGACATTTAAAGCATCGCTGATAAATGATCAATATCTGCTACTCTATTTTCATTTTCATAACAAACCACTTCAGCGTGGTGGAGAATGGGTTCCCTGGTAGAAATACCCTGGAGTGCATAGTTGGACTAGTGCCAGACAGTAAGGATTAGCCCTCTGGACCTGCAGTATATCCACTACATCAACAACCGCTTCCTGAGCTGATTAGAAGGCAGTCTGAGATTTTTTAATATGAATGCCCTTGTTTAGTTTTTATCCGAGTATTATTTAAATAATCAGGCACCCACAAGATTTCCAAGAGATTAGAAATACTCTAAATCTAATTGGGTTTTGGGGTCAAAGGACACGTAAACAACCTACTGAACTTGATTTCGTTAAACAGTCAAGCAGGAGGTATTTGAAATATTCACGTTAGCCTGGCAGGGGAGTTTTGCTTTTGTTCTTAGTGTTATTCTGGCTCAGTAAATCAGCATTTTGTGCACTTTTTATGTGCGTACGCTTCCCAGAAATAAAGTCATCTGAAGATTTATTCTGGGTTATAAATGCTCTGCACCTGTTGGTTGATTGAAAAACATCCGAAATGAGATCCAGGATTTGAAGCTGGAAACGTCATTACATCTGTTGAGATGTTTGTAACTGATAAAAAAAAAACAGTCCCTCAAGGTCCATTTAGGAGCTGTTCTGGAGCTTTTGATCGTTTTACACAACCTTCCTCAGCAACCAGAGTTAGCCCAGTTGTCATGGAACGGTTTACATTTCCCTTTTCCTGGGAACTTTAAGGACCTCTTGTCGATGTTGGCTTTAGAGTTGAGATTGACAGTTAATTTGTGACCATTTATTAGCTGTCGTTGTGGAGCTTTCAATGTATCACACAATCTTCCTCAGGAGATGGAGTTTGCCCAGTTGCAGTTTGAGCACTCAGGACTTCTCCTCCATTTGGCTTAAAAGTTACTTTTTGGCTTAAAAGTTACTCTTTCCAAGGTGAAAAATGAATTTTCAGTCCTAACATGTTTGTAATGGTTGCATGTGTGTCATATTAACCAAAATGTGTCTCCCCAATATTAAAGGGAAGGTCCATTATTTGATGTATTTTTGAGGTTTTTATATCATTAAGTAATGTAGGCTACTAGTGAGGACGCCACAATCCATAGTTCGGATCTGAAAGTCACACAGTAACACAAACAAACTAACCGATCAAGGCAGCGGTAGACCAGCAACTCTCGTGTTCTGCGAGGTAAAACTACTGTTTTTATGAATGTAGTCTGGTGGCTTTGAAGAGAACATAGATAACGGCTCCAGTTCCCCACCTGAAAGGGCAGTATGCAGCGGCAAGGTAAAACAGTGAAAATATTCTAAATATAGCGTACAATTTAAATTGATATCGTTTTTTTGGGGGGGTTTTTTAGGTGGCTAAAATACTTTTTTTTTCTGCTGCTCCAATCCGCAGCCACTTTACCTCGCCATCAGACAGCCAAAAAAATCCAAACTAACCCTTTCAGTTATTTCCAAACGTTGACTCAGCTAGTGCTAGCATTCACATTATTCATAATCATAACCTTAATGATTACTTTGGTAAACTACATCACCGCTTTTTGCTAACGGCTGTGTTGGCGTTTCCATTTGAAAACCCCAGAAAATAAAGTAGTTGGACTTTAAGGTACTTATTGCAGTAAAGTTGGTTGTATTTTATGTCTACTATTCAACTGGTAACTGGCTGATTTTTCTCATTTGTTTTTCCTTGGTTGGACATTGGATAGCTATTATGCTGGAATGGTTTTGTATCCTGGCTCGTACACTGATTGTCCACTCTCTGGAGTAGTCGAGTAGTAGAGTTTGTAGTGTGTTTCCTACAGTACACAGTGATTCTGAGCCAGGGTCCTTGTGTTCAGCAGTGTAGCTGATAGCGACGAGGGTCTAGCCTGCCAAGTCTGATGCCTTTGATGACTGATGCAAAGCAGCGAGGCCTTAGGTTGTGCAAAAGCCCCTCTGTGTCTCCGTAGTGAGGGGGCGGCCTTGAAACAACCGCCCTTCTCAGTCATAATCATCTTAAACAAGCTAACGCATTGTTCCAGAGCTTTGTTAACCATGTGTGATGTGCTTCTTTTTTTGTGTGTGTCAGGAACAGGATGACGCCCCGCGCGTTAACAATGGATGAAATCTGAGCCGTGGGCTTGTGGGAGAGGTGTTTGATGAAAAACTAGCGCCATTTTCTGTCAGTCGTTGCTGCTCACACTATTTCAGCGGCGATAGAATTGTTTTGAAAATACTCCGAAGATTATAATGGAGCACTCTGGGGCCACAAGTACTTGGCTGGCAGCGGCAACCCGCCGCATTTCAAACATTTCAGTTTGATGTGTCATCAGGAAGACGTGGCTGAATTCTTACGAGCTTTTCCTGGGCAAATTAAATTGGTCACGCTTTTGGCCGAGTACAACGCAACATGTAACAAAATACCCTTTCAGAGTGTTGAACATTATGAGAGCCCCGCTGCTGTCCAAACTGATTCCCCTGAGCTCCGTTTGTCCCTGACTCTTGCCCTCTGCCAGTGTGGATGAGGAAGAAACTACTCATCAGTGGATTTAAGGGCCTGCTGATGTGTAAACCAGAGTTTGAATAGTGAGTAAGGGCTGAGCAACAGAGTAAAGCTTACTAATGCAAACCTCAGGGCTTTTCTAGAATATTCCTTTTATGGGGTCTCTCTCTGTGAAGACTCCAGCAGGGCCGAGTTGCTAGAGACATGACTAAGGCAGTAACTGAGTTGTTGGCAGGCAGCGCTGCGAAACAGTGGTTAGACCTACACACAAATGAGCCTGTCAGCAATCGGCGCTAAAAATAAGAAACCCTTAAGCAGAAAGGCTGCCTCAAGGAGTGTCTGTCTCCTTTGTTTAGTTGAAGTGAGGAGTCCAGTGAGTGAGAGTTATCTGTCCTCTCTTGATCTGCTCCAATATGGGCCTGCTGCTCTGCACTGGGAATGCTTAAAACCAACAGGGGATTCCCGAATCACAGCTGCTTTCTCCTGCTGGAATGATGTGTGAAATGTGTGGGTTCCTTCGCTCGTGGTTGTTGTTTTTCTTTCTCTCTTCCTCCGCTCTTCTTTTCCAGGCATGGCTTAGTGACGGACGGGGGGGGGAGAGAAAAAGACAGTGAGTTAGCAGCAATGCGCTCGCCGCCCACTCCCTCTCCAGTCTTCCTCCCGTGCTTCCTGTGGGATTGAAGAGGAGTATGGTTTTAACAGGGAAGGAGAAAGAGAGAGAAAGAAGAGGGGAGGTGGGGGTTGTCTTGGCTAGAATGGCCTTCAATAGGGAGAATGCCTGGACGTTAAAGAGGAAGTGGGTTTATGTTGGAACATTTCAGGAGAATGGTGGGTGCATTGTTGGAATTTAAATGGGGCTGGAGGTTGTGTGAGTTTTGGGTAACAGGAGTGGGATTGTTTGGTGCCTTTATGGAAGACTAATGGACTTTCCAACAGGGCATGTAGGGGAATTGTCTGACTAATGATATGCATTGCTTGATTATTTGGTCCATCATGTTGCGCCCCTCATATATCGGTCACAGCTGGACAGTAATAGGAGTGCAGCTGTGTTTAACCAACACCAATAAATCAACTTGGTGCCCAGTAATTTATCCTTCTATCATTTATGGTTATTTATCTCTTCGGTCATGGATATCACTATTGGGTAATGAATGCATCATTGACTATTGAGATAAATGTGCAGTGTGTTGATTATTCACAGCAGTAGCTCAAACGATAACCAGCATGGATGCTATGAAAGCTCCTCTTGTAAGTCAGTAACCACATAATAAATTAATATTTTTCTAAATTAAAGGGTTGGCTCACTGAAATTACAAAAAAAAACACATTTTCTCATTTACCTCTGGTGGTATGCAAACAGTTTTGCTTTTATTTGACCTGGTTTTGTGATGTTTGTCTCTGAGATTTCTGCCTCCACCCCAATACGGTGGAAGTGAGTGGACTTTTGTTTTGATGTTTGTTATGCTCACAACGTTGAAAAAAATAAGCTGTAAACAAAACATTGACATATTATTTATGCATTTATTTGATGTCGTATTTCAGGCTACCAAATATAACAGTAATATTCAATCTCACGGCACGGCGATTTCCTCATTAACTTTATGGTTCCCTTATAGCATTGAGTTTAAATCCGAAATATTGCCAACTAGCCTTTGCCTTGCTTTTGCTTTTCGCTTCGACACTAAATCGTCTTGTCTGTCAACTCTCTCGTCCCGTGTGTCAAATCTGACTCCTGCTACTCTGTGCTGAGACTCCATACAGAGCAGACACTTTCACTTTCAGATTGTAGCGTCCGTCGTCCGTCCATGTTTTGATAACACGCCGCTGATACGCGAAAATGAACTAAATAGATTTTAGCAGTGGGCAAGTTATGTAATTGATGTATGCCTGAACACCATGTAACACCAGTAGCACCGACTACTGCGTCAAAAACCTCGTTGCGAGGCTGAAAGATGTTTTAGAACTGAGGGGAACTGCAGAGTTGGGTGGTAATTCTATGTTGGTGTATCACCAAAAAAGACCCCCTTTCACATCACACATCTGACCCATTGTTCATATACAAATATTGATTTGTGCAGCTTTAAAAAAAATAAAGGAAAGAAAGAAAAACAGTGTTGTTTTCCAGAAACAATGTCCCGGTTACTGTGACTAATCCACAGACTTCAATGGGAACAGTTTTTATTGTAACTACTTTTTGACATCGAATTTGTTCTCATGAAAACTGTTCACAGTGATATTTGTTGATTAACAGGGACATTGTATCCAAAACGACATGTTTCAGTTTAATTTTACAATTTGCATCTTTTATTGTTGTTAGCAGTAGGCTAAAAACAAAATGTATTGGGATGGCACTTTTTTTTTTTATTTGGGTGAACCGTGGACCTTTAACCTCATGTAGACTTATAGTATAGATATGCAGTATATTAATTTGATCCTAATAATTAAGCTAAACAACTAAAATGCTCTAAAGGTCCTCTGGCTTTTAAATCAGGCATTAAAGTTGACTGATTTCTATTAGAAATGCTGATCACAGTATGCAGATGTGTGTGAGTATACATACTCTATTCCTGTGTTTGTGCAGAACCTAAATCCATGGTTTCCTCACACCGAGGTGGAGAGTAAACATTATGATGGGCCCGGCCACAGGTATCTGGAGTGTCTCACCGACTGGTAGAGAGTGCTTTTCAGGAGCGGAGAGTAAACACTAACCTTTTTGGTCTTTATTTGGTCACTTTGCTGAGCTTTTAACAGACTAGACTTCAATGATTGCGCTCAAACTCCGGCAGTCACAGGGGTTGAACTTGTTTAGAGGACATGTGACGTATTCACTGGGATGCTTCATTTGCTTGTGTTCTACAGCTGTTTTGTCCCCGTTGTTAGCCTCCAGGGAAAGGTCAGCCACGTTCATACATCAAGTGTGAAGCTTTAACACCCACAGTTTGACCCACAGCCGGCTGCTGCGTCCCACATCTCTTTCGTGTAGCTAAACCACAAACCACTCCTGTTCTGACTCTCCTTTATTTTTTCCCTCACTTCCTTTCCATCAGTCCTCTTTCTCCATAGATTTAGACTGTCCTCCTCCTCTAGAGACGACAATCGGCTACCATCTGGTTCGGCATAGCAGGGTAGCCGTCTGGATCTGACCCCGTGCAAAGATCAACTTCCTGTGATGTCAAAGGGACTTGTGTTGCTGCATTCACTGGGGATAGGGAGGGAAAGTGGGGGGGTATCCTCTCGTCCTTACTGGCCCCTTTTTCTTTTTCTGAGGCCCCAAGATGTTTTCTCTAAGGGACTGATGCATCTCCCACGCAAAGGAAGATTGTGTTTCCCCTGTACAGAGAGCAGGATATCAGGGATTTTTATGTCAAACTACAAAGTGTGTTTAAACAAATATAGTACACACCACCAAAGAATGCACATATGACTACTTGTACTGCTGGTTTTGCCTTTATATGACATTTGATCCCTCATCTCCTCTTGATTTTAAGCCAGAGAATATAAGAGGAGGAAGTATGAGTGCTGAATGCACTGAAAGAATCAAGGAAGTGGATTTTTCCCCCTTCATTCACTGATAGTGGGCTTTGAGAGATTTATGCTTCCCTGGAATCTGGAGGTCTAGAAATCGGAGTCAATGCAACCCCCAACTTTAAACTGAGGCCAATAAAAGCACATGTATTTTCCCCCCATCTTATCAACATCCTCTTACCATACGTGCAGAGACATACAGTATGAGGGGGTTAACCATAATTCACCTCTAAATAAGGGGATTAATCTTGGCATTGATTTGTAATCAGCGGAGGAACACTGCTGATTGAGTTACATAAGATACTTTGCCGTAATGCTGTTGTCTCGGGGAGAGAAATAAACAAGTCATGTCAGTAAGCATTGTTACTTCCCTTTAATTATGTATAAGTTTTCAGATAATGTAATTATCAGACTCTGGACACGGCGTAATTGAATTGCAGGTAGTGAATGAGAGGAAGAGAACGCGGCAGGGCGTTGTCTGTAGTAGAAAGCATGATGATTTAAATGTATAGTAGATGGCTCAGTGTACCAAAGGAAACCATTAGATGGGTTAGAGAGGGTTTTTCCGTGTCCCTGGGAAGTTCAGTTTGCATTTGTGGACATTTAGTATTTCCTCTCATGGCCAGAAAAATACAAAGTTTCGTCCAAACATGTAAATGAGACTGCAAAATGTGAATTTATGGCAGACTTTTTTTCCCTTTGGTTGGTTTTGGTACTTAACATTGCACATTTGATCTCACCATGTTTAGTTAATGTGTCTCAAATATTTACTGGAACATTCGTCTGCCGTGACTTTGGTTTTATACCCTGCTTCACTCGCTCCTCCTTTTCTCTGTCAAATAAGTTTTTCAGCTTCAAAGTTGAAAGAAAAGGTTTACATTTTATAGTTTGGTGCCAGCACTGCTTAGCCTACATACTAAAGGAGATGGACATAATAACACAAACACCTGTAGCTTATATGCAATTCAATAGTAAATGCTACCTTTTGAAAGCTTTTAAAGGAAAGTTGGACATTTTGGGAATTCACTGTCTTGCAGAGCGTTAGATGAAAAGAGCAATACCACTCTCATATCTGTCCGTAAAATATACAGCCATTTAGCATAAAGACTGTAAACAGAGGGAAACAGCTAGCCTGGCTCACTAACCATAGACTGTATATAGAAAGTGGACATAGTCACCGTGATGTCACCCATTGGTTTGTGAACTACAGTTTTGAAGCCTTGATTTCAGCATTTTTGCCTTTGCCATTTTGTTTTTTTGCAACCAGAAGTGACACGAGAAGGTGAAGCTACGTACAACCAAACTGTGAATAAGACCAAAATGTTATAATTAACTTTCATGAACTGAAAACAAACTGTGAAAAGGGTTAAAGTTCTAAGACGGAAATACGGACAACTCCCAGATCGGACAACATTGTGGTAGTGACCTGTCAATCACAAGGTAGCCACGCCCTAAAGCATACCCTGCTTTATGGTCTATTTTACTCTAAATGGGACCATAATTTACTAAATGAACATCATGCTGTATTGTAGAAGACTTGAAACTAGCGATTGAGTCCATAAACTCAAGTTTACAATGTTTACTGAGGTGATAAATCAAGTGAGAAGTAGGCTCATTTTATCATAGACTTCTATACAATCAGATGTCTTTTTGCAACCAGAGGAGTCGCCCCCTGCTGGCTGTTAGAAAGACACTTCAGCATTGGCTTCAGTTTTCAGACCCGGAGGAAGCCCATTATCAGGTATCACATTATACCTAGTTTGTTTAATCCACACAAAAACCAATGTGTAAAAACTGCAATACAGGGGGTTATATACCAGACAGACGCAAGATGTTTCCCCCTGGTTCCCTATGTTTATGTTAAGCTGAGCTAACCGCCTGCTCGCAGTAGCTTCACATTGACGATCCAGACATGAGAGTGGCATCAATCTTTTCATTTAACTCTCGACCAGAAAGCAAATAAGCATATTTCCCAGTGTCAGCTTTTTCTTAGGTTTTTATTTTTGTATTGGATGACCGTACATTGTAAGGTTTTCCTGTGATTTTGCACTTTACACGCAAATTTTACTCTTTAAAAGTAAAGATTACACAAACTTTTAAGCATTATATGGCAAGATTTGAGTAATTATTCCTCAATTTCCATCCCTTGGAGAGAAATACAGGTGACAGTATCATTCTCAATTTTGGTGTGGATTTGAGTGTGTGGACCTGAACAATGAACTTATTATCACACATAATTAGCTTAGCCAGTCTCTTTTTCTGTAGTCGCACAGATCCTGTAGCCTCAAGAAACAAATATCTACCCACACACCCTTGACTTCCAACACTAGTCCCCAAGTAAACATCAAAAGAGAGATATGCGACCGCACATTTCAACAAGCTTAGATGACTAATGATCGGGTTTACCGAGTCTTTTGTGTTGCTCTGACTGGGTGCCGATCAGCACGGCGCAATTCAGGGAATATTATGTACTCCTCACAGTGTTGCACACTCACACACGCCCGTACACACACCCACCCACACACACGCACAAACATGCATAAAGAAATATACCAGACCTGCCACTCCTTGCTCATAGAGTTACCTCTTGGACATTTTGTGACGACAATACAGCTGGAGGAAGTGAAGCAATCTCTAATTAGTCTTTGTCACAGTATCAGTTGCGTCACTGCAGGCCCCACCCGTACATTAAAGCAGACAGTAAGCTGAGGGAATTTCATGAGTCAAAATTGAATCAGGTGTTATGGAAAAACAGCGTTCCCAGTAATTTCCAATCTGCATATTCCTTTACACACAAGCTGTCTCTACTTGCAGAAAGGTGTGACTCAAAGTTTCTGGCTCATCTAACTCAGACACCGTATACGAGAGTTGTACAGTAAAAGGCTGTGTTGTTAGAAGAAAATAAAAGCAATCTTTTAGTTATAACTTCTACGTAGCTACAGCCTGACCTTGTTTCTTTCTCATGGGCTGATGAGGAAGTCAGTTTATGGTCGTGCAATATCAGGTCATTTACCACCTGCAACCTGAGTGATGAAATCAACAAGTGGACCGAGGAGTATGTTTACTGTGGCTATACTGCTGCTTGCTTGAGCAATCAAATGTTTTTTTTTTCTTCATCGCGCACCACACAAGTCTGAACCTTTGGTGGAGGAAGTTTTATGAACCTTTACTCACCTTTACTGCTCATCATAAATATTAACTGAACGAAACATTGAGACAGGAAGCAGCCTGGGAGATATCCATACATAGATGTTCTGTATATGGTAATAATACAACACTAATTAACCATAATCAGCGTCCCTATTAGCAATTCAGAATGTCCAAATCAGGTTGATTAATATTCACAGCTGCACACTCATGACAACCTTTTTGTTTATTACAGTTTGGTTTTTCAGTCTGGGTAATAATTAGGAGGCTAATTACATCTCACATGGCTCCTCTAATTAAAACGGTCAGCTTGCCTTTGCTAGTCTGCCTCTGTTGCCTGGGCGTTAGGCTGCCGGACGGCAGGGTTCACGTCAGGGAGATCCCTCAGGGACAAACTAATGAGGAGGAAGAGGAGGGAGGGCGGGAGACAGCTGTTTGTGCCTAATTCTCACTGATTCGGTGCACCGTCGCTGTTGGTTTGCGTGAATTCAAAACATGGAAGAGGAAAAGTAAAAAATATTGGCGTCAGATATTAGTTTGCCTGAGCTGAAAGATGATGTTATGTCTCTTTCTTCAATATGGCAAATCAGTGCAATTAAGTTAACTGTTATGTACGGTGTCGTGAGGTGTGTTTCAGGATTCGGAGCGCATGTTTTGGCTTTCTTTGCAGTCAAGAGCAGACACGTTGTGGAATGTGACCCAAGATACATTATTACACCAGCAGCACCATCATTTCTAATAAACAGGAGGAATCTTTTTTTGTTTTTACTCAACCTATTGCTCAAGTTAACCCATAAATTACGACTTCATTATCAATTATATGCTCATTATGTGAGTGTTTGCGTGCATGATGTGTGTGTGTGTAGTGGAGGGGTGTTAAACACAGCTGACTCTCTTCAGTGGCAGTCAGAACCTGTCTGACCAGCTCAAGGGAGGAAGACGACCTGCTTTCTTAACACACATTCTTGCTTTAAAAACTGCATTAAGAAAAAAAGCCTCTCGTGCGTCCTGCGCTTATCAGCAACACTGCCTTCCTTATCCCAACACTTTATTGCATAAGGCCAGATAGGCTGCATTATCAGCCCACAATTGTAGTCCTGTGAATCCCTCTCTCAATGGCTTTGTTGTTATTGGCACTGAAAACTCGAGAAAGTGCACGAATCAGCATTTGATGTGAGTTGTTATTTAGTCACGTCAAGAACTTTCCCTAAAATCTGATATGCTTAAAGGTACAGTGTGTAGGATTTGGCGGCATCTAGATGGTGTGGTTGCAGATTGCAACCAACTGAATATCCCTCTGCTCACTCCTCCCTTTCCAAGACGGCCGTAACGTGAGCTGCCGAGTGTAAAGCCGTGGTAACGCCGTTTGCCTCGTTCAGAGGCCATCCATACCATAATAACACTACCATGGTTTTGCACTCTGCGGCTCACGTTACCACAGTTTCACAAGTATGTCAGAGAACTACGGTGGCCTTCAGGTAATGTAATGATGTGAAAGGCTCTCTCTAGAGCCAGTGTTTGGTTTGACCGTTCTGGGCTACTGTAGAAACATGGCGGACTCCGTGAAGAGGACCCTCTCCCTATGTAGATATAAAGTACGCCGAGGATTCTTAGTTTCAGGTGATTATACACTAATGAAAAATTAGGGCTGTCAAAGTTAACGCGATGATAACGCGAATTCTTTTCAACGCCACTTATTTCTTTAACGCATCCATTGGTGCCAACCATGTCATACTAGCTCGTTAGTATAACTAAGTAAGTTACTTAGTTAGTTAATTTTGGTGAGAATAAACTGGCATGGTCATTTTCAAAGGGGTCCCTTGACCTCTGACATCAAGATATGTGAAAGAAAATGGGTTCTATGGGTACCCACGAGTCTCCCCTTTACAGACATGCCCACTTTATGATAATAATCAATAATAAATATAATAATAATAAATATATACATACATTTGCATAAAGCAAGCATATTTGCCCACTCCCATGTTGATAAGAGTATTACATACATGACAAACCTCCCTTCAAGGTACATTTTTAACAGATAAAAAATATGCGATTTATTTGCAATTAATCGTGATAACTATGGATGATCATAAGATTAATCGTGATTAAATATTTTAATCGATTACTTATGAACATTATATCCCATTTCTGCTAATAGATCCCCAAAATGTTACACAATGTTCTTTTAATCTTGGCTGAAGTTATTGAGATCGTTATCAATTATGAGATTTAGAGAGCAAAAGTTCCCCGAAAGAAACATACTCACAGATCTCATGGAATCTCTGACACACCAAATCTTTTTTTTCTGAAATGACACAATGGGCCTGGAGATGCTGGTCACAGTGGTTGTTTTAACTAGCCTGCATAGCAATGGAAAGATTCAGGCCTTCGCCAGTATAAATACAGCCAGCTCACTTTGAGTCATGAGCCAGAACTCGCTTCGTTGCTGAGATTTGATTCCTATTGTAGATGCAACCCAGAACAGTTATTTTCACATGAAAGTTGGCCAAGTTATGACTGCGCAGACCGAATTCACAAACAGAGACAAAGACAGACAGACAGTCATAAATTGAGCCAGGGTGTTACAGAAGCAGTGAATTTTTCTGAAAATGTGGGCCTCGGATAGATGCTTTTGTGACATTGCAGATGATTTATGTGTTTCAATTTGAATAAATCTAATATATTCCCCAATTTATTTATTTTTTGTCTTTCCCT
Source organism: Adelosebastes latens (assembly GCA_916700685.1). NCBI lineage: Eukaryota > Metazoa > Chordata > Actinopteri > Perciformes > Sebastidae > Adelosebastes > Adelosebastes latens. The sequence continues at coordinate 84,169 of CAKAKR010064779.1, read as the reverse complement.
GCAGTATGCCAAGGCATTACCAACCGTTTAAACCTTCTGGGTTCCAAAGAGGACCACTACAAGAACATGGTGAAGACCTACATCAACTGCACCGTGGTCCTCGGGAACCTGGAGGTCACCTATATGGAGGAGCACCGGGACCTGTCCTTCCTCACGGTAAAGACTGTTACTCCTTTATAGCAGCGGAGGCTTAACGTGCACATAACAGATGGGAGAAGTTTCCTATTATCTCTTTGGTGGTCTGAATCCAGTTTGCCAGACAATCTCTCCTGGATCTTTGCAGGCTCTTCACTGCTCTTATCACTTCAGTAAAGATAATTAAATCAGAGGAGAGTGAGTCCATAGTGACTCAGTGATTCAGTGTGTTTATGACGCTCTTTGTTTGAACCTCAGCTGTAACGACAAGGTTGTGAACACTGGGCAGATGTGACGAGGGACCACACACGCACTCACATGCAAGCTTGCACACACAAACACAGAAAAACATACAGTCAGCAGATACGATGCAGTAGTTTCAACAGGGCCTCACTTTTCAAAATCCTATTTTTGTCCCCCCTCACTTTCTCATTTTCAGGTTGATAAAATCTCTCTAAATAATGTCCCCTTACTGTCCAGCTGTCTTAATCAGGCGGCAACCTCCGGGTCTGAAAAGTGAAGCCAATGCAGAAGTGCCTTAAACTTGCATTCTTTCTAATGGCCAGCAGGGGGCGACTCCTCAGGTTGCAAAAATAAATCTGATTGGAGAAAATGAGCCTACTTCTCACTTGATTTATTACCTCAGTAAACATTGTAAACATGAGTTTATGGTCTCAATTGCTAGTTTCAAGTCTTCTTCAATACAGCATGATGTTCATTTGGTAAATTATGGTCCCATTTAGAGTCACATAGACCATAAAGCAGGGTATGCTTTAGGGCGTGGCTACCTTGTGACTGACAGGTCGCTACCATGGCGTTGACCGGTGGTCTGGGAGTTGTCCGTGTTTTTGTCTTACAACTTTAACCCTTTCACAGTGTGTTTTCAGTTCATGAAAGTTAATTGGAACATTTTGGTTGCCTAAAAATGTCTTATTCAGCGTTCAATTGTACTTATCTCCACCCTCTGGTGTCACTTCTGGTTGCAAAAAACAAAAACAAAAATCAAGATGGTGACGGCCAAAACGCCAAACCCAAGGCTTCAAAACGGCAGTTCACAAACCAATGGGTGACATCACGGTGACTACATCCACTTTTTATAGACAGTCTATGGTCATAAAAGAAAGAGAGAAGCTCTGAGTTGATCAAATTGCTGATACTCACATCAGTGTCACCTCTGCTCACTGCAATAAGCGTTACAAGTGATAGCGAGTACTTTTGGAATTTTTGTGTCTCTCAGGCTACAGTCATACTGCACTAACCATCTCATTGGTGGAGGTTGTCAGGGCAGCCTGAGAGGAAGACCTGCAGGGACTAGTCAGGATGTTAAAAATAAAGTTGCACCTAGGACTGGGCAGTATGATGATATATATCGTCAAAATGATAAAAAAAAATGTCCATCGTGTATATTTTCTATATTGTTTCCATCGTGATATAGGCTAGGCCTTTATTGATTTCCTTTTTCTTTATAATTTCACTTAAAACTGTTATGTTCATTTTGCAGTCAAAGTTCTTAAAATGAGAAAGTACTTTTTATTTGTCAAGTATTTAATTCCCACTGGAGTATACAAATTTAGGCTTTACCATGTGGTTATTTCATATAGACAATTTATTTATTGAATTACCAGAAAACATGCTATATTGTGATATACATCGTTATCGAGATATGAAATGACCTATATCATGATAGAAGATTTTGGCCATATCGTTGAATCCTAGTTGCACCCTCTTGTACATATTTTTTGGGGAAAAAATAATTTATTTGCTCTTTTTAAAAAGATGCTAGAATTGAATAAAGATTAGGCGGTGTGCTATGTGCTAGGATGATGCTTTTTTCAGTAAAAATGCAAAAAACAACATTATCTATCATTACGTATCAGCAGCCTGTTGCACCAGCTGATCACAAGTTTGACTGTAAGTTTGAGAGTAAAGTCAACACCATCTATCAATGAAACTAAATATAATGTCAAGTAGGGCTAGCACATTAATAATAATTGACATGTGTTTAAAATGATTTTGTTTCACCACTATTATTATGGATAGCTAGTTTCTCCACATTGTGTAATAAGGTTGATATAAATGTATATAAATGCAGGAAATAGCATTCACATAGGTTGAGTTTTTATCCTATTTTACTTTATTTTTTTGCTTGGAGAACCCCTGGCTTTGCTGCTTCATTTTACAACTTGGCTTTCTCATGTTTTTCTTCCACAGTCTATTGAAGAAGTCGGCGGCTACGTGCTGATCGCCCTCAACACAGCGTCCAGGATTCCTCTGCAGAACCTGCGCATCATTCGAGGTCATTCGCTCTATGAGGGGATGTTTGGCCTCGCTGTGCTGACCAATTATGACAAAGATACCAATCAGGGCACCAATGAGCTTCTTCTGACCAGCCTGACAGGTCAGTCCACCTCTGCTTTTCTTCACTTCTCTGTGACATATCTGTATTATTATAAAGCTGTAAACATATTGGTGTGTTGTGAAATGAATTGTGCATTTTTATCGAATTCACGTGGCAGTTTTCTTTTGCAGAAATTCTCAAAGGAGGTGTAAAGTTTGGGACCAACCAGCCGTGCAATGTGGAAACGATACAGTGGTACGATATCGTCAACGCTGACAGCAAACCCAAAATGGTGCTCCCACATGCCATCAGCCATCCACGTTGTAAGTAACATTTCACAGCAGAAGACAAAGGAATTTTAATTTCAAGGTTGTGATGTAAATATTTCAACCTGTTTATTTCCTGTGGTCTGCTTTTACAGGTAAAAAATGTGACTCAAGCTGCTTCAACGGCTCCTGCTGGGCACCTGGTCCTCAAAACTGTCAGACCTGTGAGTTGTTATTCTGTGGTTTAATTTTATCAAGAGGAAAAAATAAACAAAAAATCAATGCTGTATTAAAGAAACAGTTTATAACATTTCAGGGGCTCTATTAGCAGAAATGGAACATACTATTCATAACTATGTTTTCATTAGTGTATAATCACCTGAAAATAAGAATCGTTGTGTTTTTGTTAGCTTAGAATGAGCCCTTCATATCTACATAGGGAGCAGGTCCTCATCACAGAGTCCGCCATGTTTCTACAGTAGCCCAGAACGGACAAACCAAACACTGGCTCTAGAGAGAGCCTTTCCTGTTTTTACGTTACCTGCAGGCTGCCTTAGTTCTCCAACACGCTTAGGAAACTGCGGTAACGTGAGCCGCAGAGTGCAAAACCGTGGTACTGCCAGCCGCTGTCTGACTTCCGTTGCTTCTAAAGTAGTGTTATTATGGTATAGATGGCCTCTGAGCTAGGCGAACGGCGTTACCACACTTTTGGGATCTGCAGCTCACGTTACCGCAGTCTTGGAAAGGGTGGAGTGAGCGGAGGGGTACTCAGTTGGTTGCAATCTGCAACCACACCACTAGATGCCACCAAATCCTACACACTGTCCTTTTAACTTATTTTTCTATTTCATGTATTATCTATTTATGTTTCGCTTATTTCTAGGTTTATTATGTAATTATGCAAAACTGAAATAGATGATATGATTTTGCTGAGTTAAAAAAGTTAAAAGTTAAAGAAAGCTGAAATCTGTAATATTTTTTACATTATATCCATCCATATGTATGGTGTGGTAAAATACTAAAAACAGTTAGACTCTACTATTGAGAAACAATGAGTCTCTTTATGTTTTCATATTACTTGTTAATTTTCACTGCGTACCAACAGCAAGGTGAAACAAATTTGAACATGCAAAATGAACCACTTAAATATGGCCTCAAAATAAAAAATGAATAGAAAGAAGAATACTTGCTGCAGGTCGTTCCACTGACTTTGTCCTGTTCTTATTTCCAGTAACGAAGCTGAACTGTGCACAGCAGTGCTCTAAGAGATGCAAAGGGCCTTCGCCCAGCGACTGCTGTAATGAGCATTGTGCTGCCGGCTGCACGGGACCGCGGCCCACCGACTGTCTGGTGAGAGAGAGACACCTTCACATGGGGGACAAGAGTCATGATATGACAAAGGAGCTGGGGAGGAGACGAGCTTAAACAACAAAACACACTGAATGTTTCGAACTTAAATCTGGATGAGAAAACAAAACAAAGCCGTCTCTCAGCAGCACCTGTTTTTATGATCAGAAATATTGTTATTGGTTAGATACGAATGAGACATATAACTGCAGATTAAATATTTCATTTGGCAGTGCCTGGAGTATCAGCGTCTGCTCTCCCTCTCTGTGCAGCTCTGAGGATTAAGGCTGCAGAGAGGAATGCAGTGTTATCATTAGTGTGGGGCTCTGTTATGGTCCCAGTGTACTGGATGACTGTTGTTTGTCCTGCAGGCCTGTCGGGACTTCCAGGACGACGGGGTGTGTAAGGACTCGTGCCCGGGCCTCATGCGCTATGACCCCAACCTGCACCAGCTGGTACCCAATCCACACGGAAAGTACAACTTCGGGGCCAAGTGCGTCAAGAGCTGCCCACGTAAGGACGGATAAACTTCGATTTGTTTTGTATTTTCAGACAACATTGTCACTAAACTGTTCATCTTCCTAGACACCGATATATTTATGGCATGCACTGTAGCTGAAGATAAATAAAGTAAAACAACTACTAGGCTTCACTTGCCAATATGAAACACATCACGAGTGATTATGAGCTTTTTCACATTGTGCTATGCTGAACAAGTGCCGAGGTTGTCCTTCAGGGTTGTTACACATTCAGAGGTTACAGTTTGTCCAAGTTTAATTATAAACTGTAGAAAATGATTGAGTTTCAGGGCGTGTTAATGCAACAACTGTTCTTTCTCAGTTTAACTTACACAGGTCTGTCCCAGTGTTACTCAGTCTATACTGTAAGGCCTGCAGCATTGTTATGTCATACTTTTGGTATAACCCACACAGGTTATTAATGCTTAAAGGCACATTTAGATTGGGGTTTTTTATGTGACCAACCTGTAAATGTTGAATATTACATGATTATGAATAAACCGTTTGTATTTTGGAATCGTTCCAGATAACTATGTTGTAACTGATCACGGAGCGTGTGTGCGGACGTGCAGCGGGAACACATACGAGGTGGATGAGGGAGGAATTACGAAGTGCGCCAAGTGTGACGGACTGTGCCCAAAAGGTACAGGGTTAAGCCATTGCTGTGCAACCTGGGGACATATTTCTGACTCATGTACACTGTGCAGTTTGCACTATGCTTTATTACAATTCAAAGTTACTTGAGTGCTTCCATTTTATGCAGTTCGAACTTCAGCTTCACAACATTTTAGAGGCCAATATTGCACTTTTTACTTTTTTAACATTTTGGGAAATATTCACTTAGATACCACTGTCCAGTGAATATGAAGTTAGCTGTTAAAACCAGCAGCCGGTAAGCTTGGCACATAACTCCCAATTAAACCACAACTTTTTATTTTTACATTTTGGTTTTTGTACGGATTAAACAAACGGGATATACAGTGTTAACTAGTGAGCTTTAGAGGTGCTGGTAGGTGGATTTTTGTTCCCTTTGGACAGGTTAGCTGTTTTCCACTGTTTTACATACAAATTGTATCAAAATATGATACACTGTTATAATTGATGTACTTAACATTATGTAAAATTGTTAAAATTCGCTCCACTTTGACCAAATACATCATGCACTGATAGATAGATAGATAGATAGGTAGATAGACACAGCAGGGAAGTGATTGTCTACTGGGCCATTCCGCCGAATCGGTGCCTTTTCTGTCCCCATGACATTACATGCATAAATATGCACGAAAAGTATCTGTATAATACATTATATTATCAAGCACATTACCCTAATTGCAATTTGAAGATGCATCATGTAAAACCTTAATAAAAACTACCTAGAACACTGAAAAAGTAGGATTTTAGCCGGTCTCTACTCTCTAACACTACACTGCTTGATACCAAAATAAGAGTACGGTCCAGAGCTTTAAACAGTTTCTGTACTGATTTGTTTACAGTGTGTAATGGACTTGGAACAGGAAACCTGACTCACATCTTGTCTATCAATGCCACCAACATTGACTCCTTCAAAAACTGCACGAAAATCAACGGTAACATTGCTATCATCCACACATCCATTCATGGGTAAGTGAAGGACATTAACAGCATTACAGCCTTCATGTATAGCCTGTGTATATCAACTCCAATAGATTATGGGGCACCTTTACCAATGACATTGTTGTTATTTGTAGGGATCCATTTACCAAAACACCAAAGATGGAGCCTGCCCAGCTTGATGTGTTTAAGACAGTGAAGGAAATTACTGGTAAGAGCGCATAAGACGTGAGTAATGCATGACACATTAAATGCATATTAGAGAGTTTCACCATTAACAACCCATTTGTTGCTTCAGGATACTTGTTGATTCAGACGTGGCCAGAAAACCTTACCTCACTCAGTCCTTTTGAGAATCTGGAGATCGTTCGAGGACGAACTAAACTGTATGTTCCTTGTAAAGACCCCCCCATAGATCCACAACCGTTGGATCACAAGAAATTAGTTTTTCAAGAGTTGAGTATTCAAGGCTGTCTTAAAAACTTCCTGTTCCACCTTTTTCTCTTAATCAGTGGTAGCCGCAGTTTGATGCTGTCTCAGCTCGGTATCGAATACTTGGGCCTTCGCTCCCTCAAAGAAATCAGCGACGGAGACGTGGTCATCGTTAAGAACCGGAACCTGTGCTACACCAACAAAAGCCACTGGAAGGGCCTCTTCAAATCAGAAAGCCAAAGTGCCACCATAGAGGAAAATGCTGATGCTGCCACATGTGGTAAATTTGGTTTCCCACAATGAATGCAGCCAGATGCTTTTTGTTGTTTTGTTTTATAGTTTCTGATTACGTAATGCACAAGCCAGATTTAATTAATGAGTTTCAAAATTGGATAATTATGCAGGAAAGATCTCTTCTTGAGATTGTCGTATGTTTGCTTTCAGCCCTGTGTGACAGGAAGTGTACCACGGACAGCTGCTGGGGGCCCGGCCCGGACATGTGCTTCTCCTGCCGTGACTACAGCCGTGATGGGAGCTGTGTTGACTCCTGCAACATCCTGGAGGGGTAAGGGAGGAATCTGGACTTCAATGCCTTTTTAAGCTCTGAAATGTGCCTTATTTTAGACAAACAAGTCGAAACATCAGATCTGTGTGCTCTTCAGTTAACTCCTTCAAAGTCTATTTTCATACCAGGAGCATTTCCAGACTAGACATTAGACGTTGGGGATTTGTTATTGAATCAATTCAAAGACCGAATATGATCCGAGGTATTCTGAAGTTAAACCTCCAGTCGGTATAACCCAAACACTGTAGCTGAAATGGCACATTCACTCGGATCTGTTTATCTTTGCAGATCTCTGTCAAACATTGAATCTCGACATGCTTACAATTTAACTTGTGCCCTCAAAAAAAGGGATCAAGAATTTCACTTCACATGTAACTGTTTGAAATGAGGCGTCTGTCATCTTCTTTGTTATTGTGTTTTTTTGCAGAGAGCCGCGGGAGACCGTTGTGAATAAAACCTGCGTGAAGTGTCACCCCGAGTGTCAACGCATGAATGGGACTGCAACCTGCAATGCGCCTGTATGTGTGTCAAAACTAAACTATTATTACAAACATCATTAGAGCTGCAACGATTAATCGATTAGTTGTCAGCTATTGAATTAGTTGTCAACTATTTTGATAATCCATTATGCAGTTTGAGTATTTTTTTTAAGAAAAAAAAGGTCATAACTCTCTGATTTTGAATGAAAATTGTTAGTTGCAGCCATAAACATTATAAAAATTAGAAAACACATGTTAGAACAGCTTTGTGAACATCATTTATGAATCTAAAATGTCAGCAATAAACGTCTTGTCTTTGTGTCAGTCACGCTCAGAATCAAAGAGCGCCACAAATGAACAATTATGCAGCATTAAATCTGTTGCAGAAGAGTCAGCACTTCCATTTTCTCCATCAACAGCAGCCTTATTAAATAGACCATAATTCACTGTAGCCACAAGACATGTTGTGTTTGGGAGGAGGGGTGTGGCTGTTTGATCTAGTTGGCACACAGTCTACTTTTAAATGCTCCTAATCTCGTCTTTGACTGAAAACAACAAGTCCCAGCCTCCTTTATGGAGCCGTTGAAAGTAACTCTGGGAATGTAGAGTATTGTTATTGACAGAGAATTAGACTGTTCGAAAGAAAGTATTACATTGCAGCATTTGAGGGGAGACAACCCTGGTGGATAGGGTAACATTTTTAACTAATAGATATCACCATGAAACTTCCTCAGTTGATTACTTACATTAAGGCAATTACTTTTTGTATTACAAGTTTTCTGAAATTTTATATTCAAATATGCAAATTAGACATTATCTTATTAAATATGCGGTAATTTCCATACATTTCCAGAACAGAAATCTGTACATTGGGTAAAGCCAGGTTCAAAAATTCTTGTTTCATTTTGTTGACATATTAGAGTCAAACGTTTCTACAGAGGGAATTATGGATATCTCTTTTTATCATGCCATAAATCAGAAATTACTGTCAACAGCCTTAAAAAATCAATTTCCGCCATGTTTTTTGGAATAAAATGTTATATAAATCAGGCTATGAATGATATATGAACATATCCCTCTGTAAAAACCTTCAGAATATAAATAGGGATGAAACCGGAAGGTTTGGTGGATGTAAGAGCTACTGAAGTGGAGATTTCTGGCTCAGAGTCTGAGAAAAAACACATTTTGGGAAAACGGCCTTTAAAGACATGGATTGTAAAATTCCAGACATTTTGAAGACACTGGAGGGTGAATGGGGTAAAAAAAAGATGAACATATAGATATTACCATGAAACTTCCCCAGTTGATTATTTACATTAAGACATATATTTGTTGTATTATTATTTATTATTTTAATTTGATGTTTGAATATGTAAATGAGGCATTATCTAATGCTAACTTTGGTGAATTTAGGAGAAATCTACAGACGCAAATAGACAAAATGTAGTAAAATAAACACCAAAATGTGTATTTTGGATGTTACTAGTCTGAAAGAAGACATGTAATGGAAGCCAAATAGCCCCAAATCTAAAAATTGACCAATGCATGAAAAACAATGTTTTTGCCTGGAGTGTCTCGCCTTAATTGCATTAAGTCTCTCAGAGAACAGAGTTGTACGGGCCTAAACTACACCACCAACACTTCTGGGTGGGTTTTCATTTCCAAACATTTGCATCTTTATGAGGAAGATGGACGCAGCTTGCTTTATTATTATGAGACAGGGCAGTTCGCACAATATTTACTACTCCTCTCTCGAGAGTTGTAAACATCATGATTTTTTTTTTCTTTTCCTTTCAGGGCTCTGGAAACTGTACAAAGTGTGCCAACTTCCAAGACGGCCTGTTCTGTGTGTCTCGCTGTCCACAAGGCGTGCCAGCGGAGGACGACACGCTGGTGTGGAAATACGCAGACAAGATGAAAGTGTGCAAGCTGTGCCACAAAAACTGCACTCGGGGGTAAGAGCATTGTTCAGCCGACCTGGGAGCTGGCACTCCGTCTCTCTGTCGTAATGTTGAGGCAGTAACTTAATCCGAGCCAGAGGGGTCAGCTGTGGTTCTGTTGGCACAGATTGGGGAGAGAGAGGTCGGCTTCCAACATGAGGCAATCTTTGCTGAGATTAATGATGAAATCTGACAATTTAGGAGGGATGTTGAAGACTAAGATTAAAAGAAAATAACAGAAATTTTGCATTTTTGCCCATTTACTAAAACTTTTATTACTTTTGCTCTTCAAAGCATACCATCGTTTTGTAGGTTTCTGAATGCGTTTCCATTCATATTAGTTTTCAACGGAAAGAGTTCTGCAATGCCAACACGTTCTCATCCCACCTCGTCACATACTGACATTGTCACGGCCGTCGGCGTCACTTTTCGGTCGCAGTAAACACATGCTTAATGTTGTAAATTAAACAAAAACATTTGCTTAGGTTTAGGCAACAAAACCACTTAGTTAGGTTTATGAAAAAACAACATGGTTGGGCTTAAAACTACTATGTTTGTACAGGGAAAATGTGACTAGATGTTGTGAACACGGGGCATGAACGATCAGCTGATTGTAACGTGAAAGTGAAACGTAACGCATGGGACACTAACAGCGGTCTCCTGGATGAAAGCCTTATGTTTGTTGGACTCATCCACCTGTGTGTCTCTTTCGCGTCACCACAACACTTTCCCTGTGCGTCTACTGTTGTCTGGCTGTCTACCACGGATGGGTTTACATTGTAGTTAACGAAAAGCCCGGTGCGTCGCATACCACCGCTAAAGGGTGCCTTGTGCAGCGGTATTGAACGCCGACGGCCGTGACAAAGTGTCGGTATTTGACGCCCTGGAAATGAGAACGGGCTGTATTGATGGACTATCAGCCGTAGTGGTGGCTGGTTGGTATACTGATGGTTACTGTGGTTTAGGGACGTCCTTTAAACCACACTTGTGTGGATTAGTTGTGCAACGGTTCAACAAGCCCACGGTTCGGTTTGTATTATGTTTTTTTGGTCACGGTTTTGGTTTTGGATCGGTTTGTTTTGCACATTAGAGAGAAGAAAAGCACAACCATTTCCAATGTGTTTGAAGATATAGTAATTGATTGATAGTAATACATTATATTTCTATATTATAATATTTTATACATGAAATAAGGCATACTACTTAATGGTCAAGTAGGCCTATGTTCAGATAATTGCCTCTTCTATGTCTCTGCTACCTCATCAAATGATTAGCAGGCCTGTATTTAATAGCAGTGCCATGGTTTGTATGTCATTGAACCATTTTTATCCCTGTGTGGATGGGCTTTTGTAACCGTATTGTAAAACTTTTTATGAAGTAAAATATGATGAAGTATTTCCATAACTCGTATTTTTATTAACTCGACTATTATTTAGTCTTGTAGACTTGTAGCAAATTGCAGAGAACTTGGATGCTTTTGAGGGAAGAAATTAGCTTCTCATCATTTTTGCACTCATGCGATGAAATGAAAAATGTTAGGAAACATCGTAGTTTGGCAGCAGTGATTGTTTTTTTGATGAACACTGATTGCAGAGCCTTTCCCTGATTGTTGTTGCTTCATATGGAAACAATGGACTTATGATGACTTGAATGAATTAATGAATATGCAGCGTGAAATCAAAGTGATGGTATGCTTACATCCGATTCTTTGCATTGGCTTCTTTACAGGTGCATGGGTCCTGGTCTCAAAGGCTGCCAGAGTAAAAGGTGAGTAAATCCAGCAACACTGATCACTGATGAAATAAGTGAAGTATACACTGACTTTGCCTAAGTTAGACCTTCTAATTTCATCACTCCTTGTTTATTGAATTCGGAAATGTGCTCTGTTTTCTATCTGCGTTCTTAAATGAGCTCCCACCTGTCTTTCAGCCACTCTGGTCTTTCCATGATTGCGGCTGGTGTAGTCGGCGGGCTGCTGGCTGTTCTCGTTGCAGGCCTGTCTGTGTTTGTGTTGCTACGCCGACGCCACATCAAGAGGAAGAGAACCATGCGCAGGCTTCTCCAGGAGAGAGAGGTAAGATGAGGGGACTGAGTCACCTCGCTTGTAGGGAGACATCAAGACATTCAAGATTTTGAGAGGAGTATCTTTGAGCCTGTTGATGATTATTTACAGAGATACAAGTCTGCTGTATGCAGAGGTAGTCCATTTTACTTGTCATCTATTGCTTGAAAGGGAAAGTGAAGGCATCAATTTCATATTCTGTTTACAGTATTGTACTGTCTACTACAGTTCATTTTAAAAGATGCTGTTTGCATGACAGTATGTGAGATATTCAGTCCTTGTTTTCCAGCTGGTTGAACCTCTGACTCCAAGCGGAGAGGCACCAAACCAGGCTCTGCTGCGGATCCTGAAGGAACCCGAGTTTAAGAAAATCAAAGTGCTGGGATCAGGAGCTTTTGGTACCGTTTACAAGGTAATAACATGCTCCGGGTTTGTGTCTCAAAACACCTTGCTGTCAAAGTTCCACTCGAGCGCTGAGCTTTATTGAAGCTGGAGCTCAGGAGTACGGCATGAGCCAAGTTTACATAACCAGCGCCCGTCAGTGTTTTCGCACATCTACATCTGTTGTCAATTTTTCAATTAAAAGACACATATTTAACTTGCCAGATCATGCGTGAGTGACTCCACTTTCACTTTCAGTGCTGTGTGTATATGTGTGTATATACAGTATACTTGTATCAATCTCATTGTGGGGCTATTTGAGGGTTAAGGTTAAAGGGTAACTTCAGTATTTTTCAACCTGACTAATGGGGACAACTATTTTTGAAATTCTTCCAGTATTGAGGGATAATGCTGTAACAAGCAGCCACAAAACGAGCTGCAAGATCAAGTGAGCAGCGTCAATGTAACGTTACATCCACTAAAAGTACTTATTTTTGTCACTGACAGGCTCAAATTGTTATTATAAGTGTCTGACAACATTATGAAAAGGACCCTACAGAGAAATAAAACGTTTTTCTTACCTTTCGCTTGATTTGGTTTGTTATTGTGTCCAAGCCCAATCAAGGAGAAGTCTCGTTGTGAAATCTGAATATACGTATACTCCAATAAATACGGGTGGCCATCGAATTCAAAGACATTATCTACATTGTCGAAATCATCTAAATATTCAGCAAAACAAGATGCTGATGTATGTTCTGTATGGAAAACACAGCGGCCAACTACATGAAGTGGATTAAAAAGTATAATATTACCCTCTGAAAATGTAGATCACAGTAACATTAATGGAAGTACAAGTGCCTCAAAATTGTACTTAAGCACAGTACTTCAGTAAATGTACTTTGTTATGTTCCACCACTAGGTTTAGTGGGGACTAAGGGTCCTCGCAAATGTAGTAGAGTACAAAGTGTTTGGGGGCGGGGTAATACATTAACGTCAGCATTTAATTGCACTGTAGATTTGCATGTATGCACTTGTGTTCACTTGATGATTCAGGTGTAATTAAAAGCATCCAAAATAACAAACGCGTGTCCTTACAGGGCCTGTGGGTTCCAGAGGGAGAGGATGTGAAGATCCCAGTGGCCATCAAGGTTTTGAGAGAGGCCACATCACCAAAAGCAAACAAAGAGATCTTGGACGTAGGTTTCCTGATTCATGTGGTATATTTTTTAACTCAAGTTTACTGTAATACTGAGTCAGAACTCACAGAAGCCATTCATTTATAGTGTTATTTCCTGGACTACTTCAGTAAAGTGTGTGCTACTGGTGGGAAATGACATATACAAATTAAAAAACTCTATGCACATTATTATCACAATATTTTGACTGGAAGTCAGAAGTACCTCAATTTGATGCACAAAATGAGTGACAATTATTGCTTCCCAGATGTCAACTTAACTGTAATGTATCCTGTAATTTATAGCACATGCATCTTAATTTGAAACTAATGACTACTTATTTTCCTTGTAATGGAGAATGGGTCATGCTTCTGTAGGAAATGGGATTAATTCATTGGAGGGCTGTGCGTGGGCGTTGGTTTGTAATCCAAGGCTGAGGTGTTCTGGAAAGGAATGCAGTGCTGTAGCCGCGCTGAGGACGCAGCTTGTTCAAAACGCATTATGCAAACGGCTGAGTGTGCATCTTTAGAGCCTGTGATTTTGCGGTTGCTCAGTCACTGCACATCTGGAAGTTGTGGTGGACATTCACGTCCTCTGAACTTCATGACTTAAGGGCAGAGGCTTGTTTTTAAATGTGCTTTGAAGCCTCTTCTTCCTCATCAGGCTGTCAAAATTACAGAGATCCCAACAATCAAGTGGTTATTTGCTGAACAGTGTTGATACTGTAATAGTCATGCAGAGAATATTTGGGGTACAATTAATGTACTCACGACAGGAAATCTGCTAAATAAGGCTTAGTTTGAAGTGCTGTTTGCACGGGTCTCCTTGTAGGAGGCCTGTTGTTGGTGGCCAGTGTGGATTATCCCCATGGTTTTTCTTTAATTCGCTTTTCTGTTATGACGAGTTTCCACTCTGCTGAGCCACATACAATATGCTTCGCTGGGTATGACTGCTGCTAAGAAACTTATCACCAAACACTGGATATTCCCACAAATGTCATGTTTCTAAAGCTATCAGCTTCCAGGTTAAATATAGACTTTCTGCCAATATTAGTTCACTGGAAGATGGAAAGGGCTGTGAGACGTTTTTCTCAAACAGACAGAATTAAAAAATGTTGTCTTTGCACCTTTAATCCATCAATGTGAATGCCAATTATCTCCTTTTGCCCATGCACTAGATAAGATAAGGTAGACAGACTTATTTACTTACTTACTCATTTACTTACTTACTCACTCACTCTTACTCAGTTACTGACTCAGTTACTTACTTAATTATTTACTCAGTTACTTACCCACTTACTTACTTATTTACTTACTTACTTACTTACTTACTTGCTCACTTACTTACTCATTTACTTACTTACTCACTCACTCACTTACTTACTTACTCGCTTACTTACTTACTTACTCACTTACTTGCTTACTTACTTACTTTATTAATCCCAGCAGGAAATTTCACTGTTACAGCAGCTTAGCAAAAAAGACAAAAATACCAATACTTATCAATACAATAACTCACTTACTTACTTACTTACTTACTTACTCACTCACTCACTTACTTACTTACTTACTTACTCACTCACTCACTTACTTACTTACTCGCTTACTCACTCACTTACGTACTTACTTATTCACTTACTCACTCACTTACTTACTTACTTACTTACTCACTCACTTACGTACTTACTTATTCACTTACTCACTCACTCACTTACTTACTTACTTACTCACTCACTCACTTACTTACTTACTTACTCACTCACTCACTTACTTACTTACTCGCTTACTCACTCACTTACGTACTTACTTATTCACTTACTCACTCACTTACTTACTTACTTACTTACTCACTCACTTACGTACTTACTTATTCACTTACTCACTCACTCACTTACTTACTTACTTACTCACTCACTCACTTACTTACTTACTTACTCACTCACTCACTTACTTACTTACTCGCTTACTCACTCACTTACGTACTTACTTATTCACTTACTCACTCACTTACTTACTTACTTACTTACTCACTCACTTACGTACTTACTTATTCACTTACTCACTCACTCACTTACTTACTTACTTACTCACTCACTCACTTACTTACTTACTTACTCACTCACTCACTTACTTACTTACTCGCTTACTCACTCACTTACGTACTTACTTATTCACTTACTCACTCACTTACTTACTTACTTACTTACTCACTCACTTACGTACTTACTTATTCACTTACTCACTCACTCACTTACTTACTTACTTACTCACTCACTCACTTACTTACTTACTTACTCACTCACTCACTTACTTACTTACTCGCTTACTCACTCACTTACGTACTTACTTATTCACTTACTCACTCACTTACTTACTTACTTACTTACTCACTCACTTACGTACTTACTTATTCACTTACTCACTCACTCACTTACTTACTTACTTACTCACTCACTCACTTACTTACTTACTTACTCACTCACTCACTTACTTACTTACTCGCTTACTCACTCACTTACGTACTTACTTATTCACTTACTCACTCACTTACTTACTTACTTACTTACTCACTCACTTACGTACTTACTTATTCACTTACTCACTCACTCACTTACTTACTTACTTACTCACTCACTCACTTACTTACTTACTTACTCACTCACTCACTTACTTACTTACTCGCTTACTCACTCACTTACGTACTTACTTATTCACTTACTCACTCACTTAATTACTCACTCTCTCACTTACTTACTTACTTACTTACTTACTTACTTACTCACTCACTCACTTACTTACTTACTCGCTTACTCACTCACTCACTTAATTACTTACTCACTCACTTACTTACTTACTTACTTACTTACTTACTTTATTTGTCCCAGGGGGAAATTTCACCGTTACACCAGCAAAAAAGTCAAAAATACCAATACTCTTCAATACAATAACTTAGCAATTGACCAAATTTTGCAATATACAATAATTGTCGACAATAGTTTAAATAAATGAGAGGATTTTTACTGTACAGACAGTATGTGTGTAATGCTGTGAGGGGAAGTGCAAGTAGTGCAAAAATAAATGTTAAATGAAATTAGTACAGTTATGGGTCAGATAATTTAAAGGGGGGTTGGAAAGGTGTATGAGTCCAGGGTGAGAACGTTTGTTTTAGTCTTTAGTCAAGGGGGTTGTTTTGTTGTTTGTATCACCTGACTGCCCCCAAAATAATATAAAACATTGAATGACAAAAAAAAAATGTGTGTGTCTACATGTGCCCTACAGGAGGCTTATGTGATGGCAAGTGTGGAACACCCTCATGTGTGTCGTCTGCTTGGCATCTGCCTGACCTCCACTGTGCAGCTCGTCACCCAGCTGATGCCCTACGGCTGCCTGCTGGACTACGTCAAAGAGAACAAAGACAATATCGGCTCCCAGTACCTGCTCAACTGGTGTGTGCAGATAGCCAAGGTAAGAGAAACACCTCACAAAGGCATCAAGTTACATGGTAGGGTCTGTTCAATAGCGACTGAGCTTTACTTGCAATAACAATAAAGTTAATCTCATGCCTCTATGTTTTTTTTTTTAGTTGTACAGGGCAGATGATAAAAACAAAATCACCTGTGCATTTCTGCAGAGCAAGTAAAGTTGTTTTGTTGATACAACTGCTAGAAGGAACAGTACATGCTGCCTTTAACTGTTGAATGATATGACTTATTAGGTGATGATGACAACTCTATCATGAAAGCACTTTTAGATCGTGTCTGATCAAGCAATGTTTCCATGCCATATCAAACAGCTTGTGAGAAAGAGCACTGCGCTTATGTAATGACTTGTACTTCATCGTTTGTTTGACAAAAGGGTATGAACTACCTGGAGGAGCGCCACTTGGTGCACTGCGACTTGGCAGCGAGAAATGTCCTGGTGAAGACTCCTCAACATGTCAAGATAACTGACTTTGGTCTGGCCAAACTCCTCAACGCAGACGAGAAAGAGTACCACGCAGATGGTGGAAAGGTTGGTTGGAGATTAAAGTATAGCATCTGTCTGTCACGAGTATTTCAAAAAGATAAAAATACATTTAAAGAAAGTTTTTCTGCCCTACAACTTAGATTTATTTTTCAGTTTTATAGTCATCGATTGTTGTACTCAAATAGGCCTAAGAGCAACAATATTTGTACATTTATAGCCTGTTAATGACTTCCTCTAGATGAATGTATTTTTGCTCCGTGTCATGAAAGATGGTATTTTTGCATTTGTAGTTTTGCTCTAGATTGTATCTTATGTAAGTGAGTATAAATAGTTCTGTCAGAGAGAAAAGAAATTACAAATCAGATAAATTCTTTCACTTATCAATGTTTCTTTGTGCAACTGAAAGCACTATTTTCTGAGGAAAATGTGTGTGTGTAGTGCTTCTATTAACTCGCAATTACAGGATGACCTATACACTTCTTTCTGTAGTACCAAATGATGTAACAATTTTCCCATAAAATAATAATTTCCAAAACTTTGTATTAAATTCCTATAATATGGTAGAATATACTATATATTGGTGTATTACCTTATTATGTTATCAGAACTTCATTACATCTGTGGTTTATTTATATTTTTTCCAAACAGATGATATAATCATTTTGACTCATCATGTACTACAATGTTCAGTTTCTTTCCAGACATTGTATTGCTCTTCCTCAGCAGAGGAGCAGATGTCCAGTTCTTAGAAATTCATCTGCTCAAAGCTGGACTGGATCTCAAACATACACGCCTGCTACTGTTGGCATTTCCTTCATTTGTTGTAGTTCGATGCTATTCGCTATTCCGAGAAGGGTTGTTAATTAAACTTTTACAGACAGGGAAGCCTTTTGTTACAGTAACAGACAATTGAATGGCGATATTCATTTAGTATGGGACTTCCTTATGCAGGAAACCATCCCAGAAATATTTTTAAAGCTTTTTGTGATACAAACTGTGACAAAAACGACATTAATACAATTGAAATCTATGTTAGATGTTAGCATTTTCAGTAACTTTGTGATAAAATATGGATTTTTTTTTAGGTTTGACTATTGCAATTCTGCACCACTAGGTGACAGTGCAGTTACATTATATACTGTATGTGGTAAAGTCAGAGTAATGGATTTCAATTTAACAACGTTTGACTTGATGTTATTAGGATACAAATTAAGTTATTTCTCCTTTTAATAGGCTATTACAGACATTGCTGTTGAGAGTCCATTGGCAAGTGTACAGCTGAGTCTCAATGAGCTAATTAACATTCTCTTCACCCCCCTTTAAAAAACACCCTCCTGCAAACACAGACATGTACAGCATAATCTTGCCAGCAAAAATGATCTGTGCTGTATTCATTAAAAGACTGCATACTTTTGCAGGAAAATATCTTCTATGTTAGTGGTCCAGTCAAGGTTATTGTCCAAATGTACTCAAAGGAAAAATATGGTGGTGCATTTGTATCATATTAAGTGTAAATCTACAGATATATTGCAATTTTTGGACATTACTGCAATATTTGTAGATTATTACATTACTACTTT
Source organism: Adelosebastes latens (assembly GCA_916700685.1). Lineage (NCBI taxonomy): Eukaryota > Metazoa > Chordata > Actinopteri > Perciformes > Sebastidae > Adelosebastes > Adelosebastes latens. Next base: position 65,396 of record CAKAKR010064779.1, on the reverse strand, counting down.
TTGTTCCACAGGTACCAATAAAATGGATGGCTCTTGAATCTATCCTGAACAGAACGTACACACACCAGAGTGACGTATGGAGTTACGGTAAGTCTTGTGCTTTATGTTGTGAATACCTTTAACCCAGCGAGGCTTGAACCCTGCTTGTGATGCAGACTGAGCTTGGATCCTTATGTAACTTCCGATATGTAAAACAGCTGGGCTTCTGTTCTCCTGAGTTTTGGTGACAGTCATTGATTCATTGTTTTAACAGTGAGTGGGGCGAAGAGAGGAAAGGCAGTTTTGAAGCTTCAAATAGGATGTTGTTTTTGGATCTTTTAAAACACAAAAAGAGAAGGGAGAACATCTTGCTTGCATCTGCGTTTTTTAGGACACAGGTAGCACACACCTACACACCAGCAGTCTCGGATGGACAATATCACGTCAGAAGAGATTGTTGCCACAACCCACATAAACAGTTCAGTTCAGTACACACATACAGCTTTGTTGTGTGGGCCTGCTCCAAACCTTCTTTTCCCGAGGGTTTTGATCATGCCTTCCGCTCAATATGGCAAAAGCATCAGCAGACCCTGGCAGAAGTGACAGGCTTCCTTTCCTCCTTTTCCCTCCTTCAGTTCCTCCAACACAGAGATGCATCCTGCTGACTCCCACTCCTGCAGGCTGAGCCAATTTGTCAACATAGCTATTTTGATACTGTGTGATATTTGGGAAGCTTACATCCTGTCACTCTCATTTCCTGTCTTTTATCGGGATCAAAACAAAGTGAATGACAGCTCAGCAGACTGACATTATATCAACTGTCCTCCTTTCTGTAGGAGTAACCGTTTGGGAGCTGATGACATTCGGGACCAAACCGTATGATGGGATTCCAGCCAGTGAAATAGCCGGGGTCCTGGAGAAAGGGGAGCGACTGCCTCAACCACCAATCTGTACCATAGATGTCTACATGATCATGGTGAAATGTAAGCTTGGTGGGCCGTGGTTGAAACATTCTGCTTTTCTGAAGTGTGTTCACATTAAATTTTTCTTTTTGAATCTGCTGAGGCAGCTGAGTTCTGATCATTTCCCCAAAGACATTTTAAGTTTCATCTTATCTTGATAATGTGTCTGTGCAGGCTGGATGATTGATGCAGATAGCCGACCTCGTTTCCGGGAATTAATAGCTGAGTTTACAAAAATGGCTCGGGATCCTCCTCGATATCTGGTCATTCAGGTATGGTTGTACCTCAGATCTTAAAGGGGACCTATTATGCTTTTGTACTTTTTTCCTTTCCTTTAGTCTGTTATATTGTTTTTTGTGCATGTAAAATGTCTGTGAAGTTACAAAGCCCAAAGTCCACGCCAAAAGGACTTACTCTCCCCCACAGAAACACTGCTCCTGAACGGCCTGAAACACCTTGCTTGAAGTCCCGCCTTTTCTTCTGTAATGTGGTGATGTCACCAAGTAACACATTTGCATAATACCTGCCTAGCAGCTAGTTTGGCACGCCCTCAACCACAGCTAGTTAGAGTGGAGCTGAAGTGTAGTCCAAAGAGTTTGGTTAAGTTGACCAATCACAACAGAGTGGGCCAGCTGATGCTGACGGTATGAGAAAAATGAAATATTTTTTTTTAACATTAAAGCATGTAAACATGTTCTAGTAGAAACCCAAAATACAAGTATGAACCTGAAAATAAGCATAATATGTCCTCTTTAAATCTTCACTTTATTTGACGATGAATCGTAGTAAGCTATTGGACACACCAAGCTGACGAGACGTACATTTTATTTCTATTCCAGGGCGATGACCGCATGCACCTGCCGAGTCCCTCAGACCCTAAATTGTACCGCAACCTGATCAGCGTGGAGGGCATGGAGGACGCCGTGGACGCGGACGAGTACCTGGTGCCACAACATGGCTTCTTCAGCAGTCCGAGCACCTCCGTCACCCCACTGCTTCACTCCTCGGTAAGCTGCTTCATATATATATATATATATTAAAAAAAAAACAATCAAAGGTTTTGGATCAGGTGTGTCTGTTTATCTGCCTCTCTAGTCGGGTTTCCAACAAAAGTTTCTATGACTTTTATTCCCTGGAACTACTTTTCAAGGAACTAAAAGGTTCCTTCAGCCCACTGCATTTCCACCGCGGACCTGTGAAGATTAGGCAAATTAGTCCGCTGACGTATGAAAAAGCAACATGACGTGGACGAGGGCTGCTGGTGGTCACAGCGGTAAACACACTCTACAGCCTGTAGTTCAGTGTGCCGGGCTGTTTCATATAAAAACACGTTGGAAAACAATAAACCTTAGTTTTTGTCTCTTTGCGACGATCTGTCTTAGATGACATTTGTGTGACATACTGCGGCTCAGATTTGGGTAAAGCTAAGAAAATGTTGCACCCTGCATGGCACAAAAAAAGTTTGAATGTGATTTATCCAATACCACTGCTGATATTTCAGAAAAACTTTGAGGGGTGAATCATTTCTGCTTTGCGGTCATGGGGCATTTAAAATAGAAAACGAATGCTATAATTTAAAAAAAACATTTCAAACTTTAAAAAGCCAGAACTAGTTAACCACTGTTCCCATTTTGATGAAAGTTCAAGGCATGAAGCACAGTTTTTGGTCATATAATTATTGTAGGCAAACAGTCACTGACCAGAAAAAATAATTTATTAACACAACTGGCCTCTGATTAACTCATGGTGCAGACTGACTTACTGTCTGTTTATGTAGAACTTCCACAAGGTGGCGTAGTTCTTTTGATTGTCCACGTATAGTAAACCTACAACTACAAAGAAAAAAGTTAAATGAAAGAAAGTGCTAGATAATGTAGACAGAGAAAGGTCCATTTATGAACTATACACTCACTATAGCTATACAGGTTGGAAAAAACTGGGCTGCAGTCAGTTGCATTTAAACTATAGCAGCTGTTGACCACATTTACTTTTAATCATTTAAAGGTTTTACACAAATCTGAGATCCAGAGCCAGAGTATTGTCACAATATTTTATGCAGTGAACTTTCAGCCAATAAAGAGTCAACTGAAAAAAAAGGTGAATCTGTACATGTAATGAGACACAGATACCTTTTACTACAGACACACACGGCAGACTCGCTCACATTGACCTTCTCTATCCAAACAGTGAGATAGGAATACCAGCTGCTTTGGACGAAGGGTACAATTTCCCAGAAACGGCAGCATTAATTGATTAAGAAAAGTGCACCACATGCACCAGCGGCGCACACTTTAACAACACGCAGTCAACTGTTTGAAAATGTAATTGTGCTATTTCAACTGTGTTTTGGGAAATGGGATTTCTGCATAAATCATTACCCTGTGAGTCAGAATGGAAATAAACTCAGAGTCATTTTTCAGCTTGTTGAAAGCAATTTAGCAGAACGCTGACAGTTAAACTGAATCCAGGTTGATCGAACAGCAAGGACAGTTGAACTAATCGTCTCGACTTGAATCTCATCCCATCTTATTTTCTTTACACTGGCTTCCCATGACGTTCTGGACTCACTTTAAGGTTTTACTTTTACTGCATGGTCAGGCACTGGAGTACATATCTGACCTGCTCCGTCCTGATATCACCAGTAGGTCACTTAGTTCCTCGGACCAGGGCTTACTGGTTGTCCCTCGAACTCGACTAAAAACTCAAGGTGACCGTGCCTTTGACGTGGCGGCTCCGACGCTGTAGAATGCTCTTCCTCTAGACATTCAATCTGTGCTCTTGGAATAAGTGAGTCTTTAGTTGTTTTTTAAAGGTGTCAACAAACTGGCCTTTGTGTCACCTTGTGCTGTCTGGTGTTGTAAATTTGTGTTTTTAACATCTGTTTTATTGAGTGTTTTTACTGTTTTATGGTGTTATTTTCAAATAATGTTTTTTTTCTTGTGAAGCACTTTGTGAATCATGTTCTATGAAAGGTGCTATGCTAATTAAGCGTATTATTATTATTATTATTATTATTATTATTAGGGCATTCAAAGTTAACACGATAACATAATTTTAACGCAAATTTGTTTTAACGCCCTTAATTTCATTAACGCATTAACGCAATTTGTGTTTTCAAATTAACCTCTTAAAAATCCGACGGGCCGCCAATCTTTCAGAGGTTGTAGCAGACTGGGTTTTTGAGCTAGAGTGAAGATACTGGCGTCATATTAAATCATAAAACCTAAGGAATCCATTGGTATGAACCATGTCATACTAGCTTGTCATGAAGGAGGTTCAATAATGCTACAAACTGGTATGGCCATTTTCAAAGGGGTCCCTTGACCTCTGACCTCAAGATATGTGAATGAAAATGGGTTCTATGGGTACCCACAAGTCTCCCCTTTACAGACAGGCCCACTTTATGAAAATCACATGCAGTTTGGGGCAAGTCATAGTCAAGTCAGCACACTGACACACTGACAGCTGTTGTTGCCTGTTAGGCTTCAGTTTGCCATGTTATGATTTGAGCATATTTTTTATGCTAAATGCATGGACAATATTTGTCATTGTTTTGTGTTGTTAATTGATAATAAATGTATACATACATTTGCATAAAGCAGCATATTTGCCCACTCCCATGTTGATAAGAGTATTAAATACTTGACAAAACTCCCTTTAAGGTACATTTTGAACAGATAAAAAATGTGATTAATTTCCGACAATCATGCGATTAATCATTGATTGACAGCCCTAGTAATTATTAATCTAAGTGGCCGGTCGTACCTGGTCTGAACCCTGCTTACCCCAGCTGCCCTCATTCTGTTTAACTGTCACCAGTGGGACTATTTCTCCACTTCCTGACCCCTACCCACTCGTCCTCATCATCATCCCCTCTCCCACGTTTCCTCCCAGGTGCCCTTTGATTGATGAGCACTCCTCTACCTCAGGTTCAGTGAAGGCCATGCGTAGGTCTGGCTCTTGTACCTGGGAACATTGCCGGCCTCTGACAGCCTGGTTAGCCCATACAAGCTTTAAAGTATGATTACCTTTGCAGGCAACTTTTTAAGATCTTTGTCCAATAAAAACTCAGCATAAGCCTGCTTTTGTAATATCACTGTTGGGGCATGGCCCACTATGGGACCAGAGTTTTTTTTCAGCGTGTTTAATTTCCTTTTCTTGTTGAAAATAATTGCATTGCCACAGCTGTCACTCTGCTCTCTTTATTTGCTCGGTTTCCGTGGTTTTAACACCGTTCACAGTCCTTTGACTCGAGAATATGACAGACATAACAAAGCTTGTCAGATTGCCTGAATGAATATGAATCTGCTTGCTAGACTTTTTTTTTTTTTTGATCCTCATCAGCTTGTACTGAGACGACAGCTATAGTTCCTCGGGTACCACAAAAACACATTACTGTTCTATCGCTATTCAAAGGGAACTTATTTTCCCCTGAGAGGCTTTAAAATAAACCGCAGTGACTGAAAGAAACACACACTTCAAAAAAAACTAAATAAAAGAAGGAAGTCAGAATCAAATACTACCAAAGTAAAAGACAATAGAAATAAACGGTTTGCCTAAATAATATTATAAATAAATTGAGCACCACAGACCATCTTGCATTGCACTGAATATGCCCATTCAGTTACACTTTAAACCATTCTTCTCTTAATGTCTGCTTTATGGATAACAGAGGGATATTCAAATGTGTTATTGATCTATAAAACACAATTTCCTGCTCTGCATTTGATGTGGTGTCATCATGAGACATTAACTCTTGTTTATATTATCTGTTTTGCAGAGCCTCAACAGTAGCATTGGAACGTGCCACAGCAGAAATGGCTTATTGGTAAGAGAAAATCAATCCTTTAAATTGCACTTGAAGAAAATTACTTTTCTCTTTGTATTGAATTATTTGTATTATGTGCCACAGCTCTAAAAAAACCCTCTGTCCTCTGTTGCAGAATGGATTCCCGAGCAGAGACGGAAGCATTGTTCTCCGATATATTCCCGACCCCACGGACAAACTTTTAGACGAGGCCTTCCTGCCGTCTCCAGGCAAGTACCCTTCAAAACCCCTCAGTGGCAACACTTTTTTATGTCACTCAAGTGAATCTCAGCAGAGCTCTCCCCTTGTCCCTCGGTTTGATTCAGTGAGAAAGAGGGGCATCTAGTGGACAAGAAGCGTATTTCTGACTGTACTTATTGCACTGCTGCTACAGCTGAAGAACATCTGCAATTTATTTCATTATTTGGGCAGTGGTGGTCTAAAGGTTAGAGAAGAGAGCTTGTGACAGGTCGTCGGTTCAATCCCCCGGACCGGCAGGATAAATCTGAGTAGGGAAAGTGAAAAATGCAGCGTTTGCCCCTCTTCCCTCATTACCACCACTGAGGTGCCCTTGAGAAAGGCCCTTTTTAGTTCACACAAACTTCTAAATTCTCATTGTCCTTTTCACAACATCAGAATTTACTTATTTGATTTTAATACTTTAAAAACATAGCTTATAATTGACAGCAAATAACTTCCTTGAATGCACCATTGGGAAAGATTTTATCAGAACAGCCGCTCCTCACAACTGTATTGCCACTTGATGATGATGTAACTTTGATTTAAAAGTAAAGCAAATGAAATGCTTACTTTGATGGGATGGTTGTCTAAAGCAGTCATTCCCAAAGACTAGGTCACGAAGAAATGAAAAGAACCTAACTGCCTGTTAACTCATTTATAAAGTATATTTTTTCAATAACACATGCATAAAGCAAAGTTATGATTTATCAAACTTATATCTCTCCGAAATGGCTGGTTTACCTTTTCAAGATCATATAAGGTGATTCAGAAATGGCAGTAAAAATGGTCAGGAACGTTTATTTACGCACAAATTCGCTCATCTCATATTGTGAATTGGGTCGCGATGGTTTGTCATTTTTAAAAAGTGAATCCCCAGAAAAAAAGTTTTGGAAACTCTGGTCTAAAGCAAGTTTCAAGTCTGTAAGTTGATTTTCATCACCTGCTGCCATTAAATTGGTACTCTACTGTTTTAGCATTGCCATTCCATAAAGTTGGGGGATTTGCGAGAGACAGATTTATAAAGATTGCTCAAAATCGATGCATCCAAGAGGCCAAGATGTCCTGAATTATAGGCCCTAGTAAGGATGAAGCTCCACAAACACTGGATCCTACATTTTCCATAATGTGTCGTGATAGGACTTTGTAAACATCCACTTCTTTCAAACTCCATGCCCCCAGTTTGTAACACAGAATACATTATATAAATGTTGACAGACCGAGTAGTACAATTAATAAACGGATCTTTATGTGGAAAATGAGTGGAGTGGTTCTTTAACTCCAAACAGTGGCTGCCTGGAAGGTTGGAAGTCAATCTGCAAACTCGGGGGTTTGATGATGATCAGCAGTGCAGTGATTTGCAGTTAATGGGCTGAAACCTGACACCATTATGTTCTGTTCAGTTTTATAAATGAGTTTCTATTGAAGCTGTGTATACACTTAATGAGAAACTATCTAGGTTCCTCGCTAATGTCAGTGTCTTTCTTACAGACTACATGAACCAAAACGGAGTCTCAGACATGATGAATCCCATTTACCAGCAACCGGGTCCGCCTCGCACCATCCTCCCCACCATCTCCTCAGATGACACAGAGACGGAGTACCTGAACTGTTTTAAAAACGGGACCAACGGACCCGAGTACCTCAACGAGGTCCCGTCCCCCGCCATCCTCCCGCTCACCTCCAACGGCACGGTTCACAGCATTCAGAAATACCAGCCGCAGAACAGCATAGACAACCCCGATTACCAACAGGACTTCACTCCCACCTTCAAGACCCACGCCAACGGACACATCCCAGCGGCGGAGAACGTAGAGTACCTGGGCCCAGACTGAGGACTTAATGGATACAGACAATAAATATGAGACTGTTTCCCGTTCCATTAAGAAGGGGCATTGATGTCTTGATGGCTGAGAAGGCATCGCTAAGTGGTACCATCAATTATCATATATGTCTTACGGAGTCAAGTGACACTTTGTGCAAGCTTTCCGTGTTGTTTGCATGCAGTCTGACTTGTCACGCAAAAAAAACCCTCTCATTCCAAAGAGTTTTTTCTTTTTATCACCAAATGACTTTTTCTTGATGAAAGCTGGACGAAAGCTGCGTGACTCAGTTGACCTGAGAGATGCTGGACCAGCTGTGCTCTGTCCATACGTTGTAACCCCTGTCAGAAAGCTAAAAATCTCTCTAAAGGTTGTGGACAACATGCTGTATGTGATCCAGATGTGTCAGTCGGGGACTGCTGAAAAAGGTCTAAACACCTCCATTAAAAAATATGTAAATGCCTCCATTTTTTAGGAAGCAGAAGCTCTACTGCAAAGAAAAGAAACCGGCAGCTCAACCCAAAACACAACCCAAGGTACATGTGTTGTAGAATCACAAGTTAGATACACAATCAGTCAACGGCGTGTTGGAATTTAAAGGGTTGACGACACACAGTGGTGCTCTCACTTGACGCTAAAGGCTTAGGACATTTCTGCGCGGGGAAGTCAAGACAATTAAAGGGAGTTTTTAAGAGTAAAATGCTGGCTCGACTGTTGAGGTCCTCGGAGGCCTGACGACACTCATCCTGAAGGATGAGTCAACGAGGACACTAAATGTTGCGATGTATAGAATATAAAGGGGAATACTGGTGAAATGTATTTGTTTAAATATGTTACTTTTATGCTCTAAGACAGATCTGTATGTATTATAAACTGGTTGCTGTCTCTCTTAGATTGAAACAAGAGAGTTCCCCCCGTGTCCCCTGATGTGTGATATCACACTAGCTATGAAGAGAATGTAATGGTAAATATAGCAAATGTGCTTGCGGTCATATTCACACTCTGAGTTTTGCAGTGTAAAACCTGCAGCACTCTTATAGTAGCATGATGCATATTGTGTGGATCCACAAAGCTGTCTAAACTAGTTTGTGCACCCAGGAAGTATTTTCTGGCCCTTTTACTGATTATTTCCCACCGTTCTAGTATCTTTTGTAGCAGCTTATCAAGTTTTAACTGACACAAAAACATAACCAGGACAAACTATCCATTCCATCCATTATCCGTAACTGCTTATCCTATACAGTACTAACACAGGGCTGACACGTATAGACAGACAACCATTCACGCTCACATTCACACCTACGGGCAATTTAGAGTCAACAATTAACCTGACCTGAATGTCTTTGGACTGTGGGAGGAAACCGGAGAACCCGGAGAACCTGCAAGCCAGGACAAACTAAAAATGATTATTTTTTTTTATTTTTTTTTTTCAAACACAAAAATGCTGGTAGAACTGTCTTAGGTCATGTGAGTAACTTTTTAGATTAGAAGTAGCGTTTCCCTGTAAACACGAGTTGTTTTACAGACTATTTGAATGGCTCAAGTCAGAAACAAAATATGTTTCTGATGTTCGTGGTCTAATGTATCTATATTATTACCTGGAGACTTTCCTTGTCTGATTTTTTTTTTTTTTTACAAAAGTGTAGACAGTTGAATCTGCTCTTAGCTTTAAAGTCTTGTAGTCTCGCAAGAGCATTAAACTTTGCAAATATTATTCCTAGTTTTAAAGGAATATTCTATTGTAGCAACCTGAAAGCCTACTTTTGCAGATTTTACACAGGTACATGTACAGAAAACCGTGATTATACTGTAATATACCCTAAAATAGTCACCTATAATTTATACTCAGTACACTGTTTTGTCACATCATACGTGAATATGCACTTATTCCTGAATTGTGATTATTTCATTCAAAAGTGAACATGAATAAATCTTTTTTTTCTATGGAAATACAGTTTGTTTGTTTTCCCCCCCCCCCCACAGCTTTGACAAGGAAGAAGGAGGACTGGGAGCCCAATGATTCACTTATCTACTCAGTCGTTTTATCTGGATGCCTGCAGAACTTCAAGTAACACTTTGATCAAATGCATTTAGCAGATAATCAGCTGAACGAGAGCAGCATCCACCCGTCAGTGTGAGCCTTTAACCGCACTGATTTGACTTGAAACCATCACTGATAAAAGGAGCTTGATTGAGCACAGGGGACTAAACTTCATTGCACACACAGAATAAAACAATGGCTCTTTATTTTTAATAGCTCAAAGGTGATATTTGTTGTAGATGTATTCTCCTATATACATCTGCCCTTACATTGCTAATAGTTTAACACCTAACTTAGGAGTTTAACTTCTATTTAATGGCCCTGTTCTAAACTGAGTAATTAATTTAAATGAACAATGGTTTTCTTAAACACCAGGGCAAGATATGGTGCTGTATGCTGTGTTCCAAGACATAAAAAAAATGTAAGTGTAATTAAAATGTTGACCTGAGGGGAAATTATTAGATTAAACACTCCAATTATAATGAGCTGCAAACTCAATGAACTGCCAACACAGCAGATTATCACCAATTTAAAACTTTAGAGTTAAAGATGATTAAATTTGGTATGGGTTAGAAATGGGCATATTTAGTTTGCAGGTTTTAGAGACGTTTGAGTTTAGGTTGCAAACTATTTAAGCATTAGGGAATACATGTTAAAGTGAAAGGTTATAAACTATAACATTTAGGTTAAATCTAACGCACCTGAAAACTTGGTTTCAAACCTCAAGTTGTTACTAAATAAGCAACAATCAAAGTTAGGGGGAAAAAATAAAATAAAAGTTACCATTACTGACAATTTAACACAAAGAATTGTCAGCTAATCTGCTTCATTAGGACTGTTTGGGTGCATTAATCAGATTTGATTGACAATTTCCCTGAACGAGAAACAAATCATTAATAATAACAGAGACCAGGAGGAAGAGTTCACATGAAAAAGAGCACACAGCAATTGTTAATAGCCTTCTTGTTTGAACCTTGTGGATACGGTATTTTTCCATTATTATTATTATATTAATCAAATACATGCTTATCCTTATATTTCTCTCATTAGTAATGAATCTTGTATTGTATGTATTTCTATAAAGATTCTTCATAAAGACAATTCCACAATAGGTGTAACAAAACCAGAATTGTTCTAACTTTTGTGTTTAATAGTAAAACAGTTTAACATGGTGTAAAGGATTTAACATGGAGGTGCTCACAGCTAGTTTTCCCATTATTTCAAGAAGGTGGGGGAAGTTCACAGTCATAACGCCAGAGCCAGTGCAGCAAACTTAAATCATTAAAGATTCATACAATACGCTGACTATGGATAAGTACTTCATACAAACCCACTTCAAAAGACCCAAACTTTCCCTTTAAATACAGTCAGGCAGTAGTGCATCATTGGGAAAATCCCAGTGGTCTCCTATTTACCATACTCATAAGCACACACTTTGCATTCTTGAGGCAATTTGCATTTCTACTTGGGAAATCTTCAAACCTCAATGATCACTGATACAGTACATGTCAATGATACATAGCAATATGTAAGCATTATGGGTTTAACATTACATGGAATTACCCATTTACTGTATAATTTATAGTATTTTGTTACCATGAATCCAGAATGATATATTTGTTAGTTTCTCAATCAAGTTGAATGTATGCTTGGTTTAATATCACTCTACAGCCATAGTTTGTTAATTTTTTGTATCTTCTAAATTCGGCTGTCTTTTCACACTGAAATGGTCCTGTGGTCTACTGCAGTGGACATGCTGTAAAATTAAAAATAAAAAAATTTAAAAAGTCTATATTGTAAGATTTTCTTTTAAACCTAAATAGGAAGGAAATCCCCCCCAAAAAAGAAATTGGAAGACACTTTTTTTTACTCGGTTCTCAGGAGGATATGTAGGCTAAATATTTGGGGTGTTTTTCACGATTTTTTTCTGTCTATAATATTTCTTTTTATCTTGTCTGCTTCCTGAAAATATTATAGATTGTTTCTTAATTTGTTTCTGGCTTTTTGGTCCCTATTTTCTAATGTTAATCTCTTAATGTCAGACATTGAATTTCCTTCTCTGTCTTAATAAAGGGTTGATGGACTGTGTTAACACCAGGGACAACAATGGAAATAATTCCAGGACTTTACAGTTCTAGCTGTCTAATATACATATACATATACATACATACATATATATATATATATATATATATATATATATAATTAATACACTGAATGTGAAATACATTTGTCTGTGCAATATATCCTTGATGCAATATACACCTCAAGTGCAACTACCTTTATTACATCTACCCTACCTATTTTACAAGTGCAATTACCTCTGTTTATATTACATCTATTTAATATTTTATACTTCTAGTGTAACACTTCTGTTTATATTTATTTATTACATCTACTTTACCTGTTTTATTTGCTTTATAACTGTGTGTGTTTTACCTGATATATCTTTTATCTGCCTCGTTTAGTCTTTTCAAGTATTTGTTTTAAAGCACTGACCAGAAGTGGCAACTGTGAATCTCGTTGTATTTAATACGATGACAATAAAGCTTTCTATTCTATTCTATTCTAACACCAGGGACAAAAATGGAAATAAATCCAGGACGTTACAGTTCTATCCGTGACAAAGTCTAACATTTGTGTTTTATAAATATAAAAAAACAGAATCTGATTTATACATTTTCATAGCCTCTGGATCACATAATGTAGTTACAAAACAATGGTGCTTAGATGTAGTACCTACTCACCACCGTCTAGTGGCAGCACTGAGCCAGCAGTTAGTCTCCGCCCCCAAACAAATAACACGAAGAAGAAGAAGAAGCAGAAGCCATCAACAAGATATGTGAAACTTCTTTATGTGAGCTGCCACTTCGATCCGACCGCTTCAGTGAGAGGGATGGGAGTCCTACCAGGGAGAAGCCTTTTATGTACACTTTTCTTCATCATACTGCTGTCAGAAGGACACTTTAGATGGGTAAGTTGTTGACTAATGTCCGTGTTCTCGTGACTAATACATGACTCAGCTCAGCGCTAGTGTGGTGTGATGTTTATCTGAGGCGGCTAGCTGGCGAAACTCAGCTTAGTGTAGCTAGTTAGGCTACTTATCTTGTATCCAGGGCAACAATAGTGTTAGACAGTTATTACCTCAAACATAATAGCCACCTTAAATCTTTGTTGGAGACTGAACTCGCCTCGTAAAATGGATAACATAGATGTTAGCTAGCTTCCACAGAGACGAGGACAGGTTGTATCCTGGACCTGAACAAGAAGTTTCCTGCTGTCATGTCTTGACAGATTGAAAACACCATCCTATTTCAACTACAAGGAAGTTGATATAAATGTGTTCCAATCAGTGTTGGGATTATTTACTAAGCCTATAAATGTTAATGTTTAAATGGAAACAACGTAAGCAAGTTAATGAGTAAAGTAGGCTCTTCAACAAGCAGATATTAGAGGGCTTAGGAAGCTAGCTAGCTAAAGTAATCTCACTATCACTGTTTCAAGGCACGGCAGCTTTATTTGTAGAGCACATTTCAGCAACAGGGCAATTCAAAGTGCTTTACATAAACATTCAAGAACATTGCGACAAAGTGCAAAAGAACATTAAGACATAATTAAAACAGTTATAAAAACATAAAAAACATTAAAGATTAGAAAATAAAAACAAGCTAAAAACAAAAGCTAGAATAGAAGCTAAACTAGAATATAACACACAAGAGTAAAAGCTCTAGTGCAGTGTAAGATCTTAAGTACTACAGAAAGGATTTTCCTGATTAAAATAAGGTTAAATAAATCGAAATACAAAAAAAAGATAATGTGATTTAATGTAACAAAAGAAATCTATACTAAACAAAAAAACACATGGAAATAAAGATAGTAATAATGTATTTGTATGTGATTCATGAGAAATGACCTGCTAATGTATTTTCTCTAAGATTTTTTCTCTAATGAAATGAATGATTAAATTTTCTTGACAGGCTGTATGAAAGCTTAAAAAGCCACTTGTCTTTGTGACATCAAGTCCAGGCAGATATTTCCCTCTGTTTTATTGTCTAAATGAAATATAACTTAAAATAACAGTGCTTCTTCTTCAGAACATTTGATGGTAATCAGTATCAGTATCAGAATCAGAATCAGAATCGTGTTTATTGCCAGGTGTAAGAGGTATACACTAGGAATTTGCTTTGGTTTTGTTGGTGCAAGTAAACAGTATAATAACAAAAGAATAGATAAAAACGTTAGAATAAAATAAGAATAAAAAAAATTGAATTTCTACCAATATACAATATACAAAATCCAGTATAAGAGACATTTTATTATAATTGTGTCAAACCCAAAGGGTCTTCTAATCAGTGTTTGGCTTAAAACATGGGTTGAAAATGACCAGCAGACTGATTCAAAAGGGAATATTTTAATAATATGTCTAACTTAAGCATCACCCCCTTTGTCATGCTCAAGCAATTCACACAAAATGTTTATTCTGCCATCATGTGTACATCACTGGTTGGTGCGTAATTGGAGAGTTTGAGAGAAAGTCGTCAGCTTTCCATGCTGAGTCAAAATCTGACTCTTGTTCGGAGTTTTGCGCAACGTTTTCCTCTTGGTTTTCAAGTTTTTTTAAACTAAGATTTGTAAACTGAGTTATTTCTAGTCGTCTACGTGTAGTTATTAGATTTTTCCTCAACTGCTGTGACCCTTCCTGACTGTTCATCTCTTCTGAGAAGCACCTCCTCCTCTCCATTGGTTTCCACTGGTGCAACGATATATATTCTCGATCAGCATGACTCATTTTTCAGGATTTGCTCTCCGGTTAAGGTACGTTTCCGATTTCCTTTCTTTTCTTGCAGCGTAATGTTTTCTTTTGCAAATATAGGACATGAGTTTGGCGAGGAAGGTCAGCAACAGGAACTGTTGCCTGTTGTGGTTTTAACCAGCGTTGGTTTCGTGAGCAGTTCACTTTACGTGACTCTCAGAGGACAAGGAAACGCGCTACTGCCAAACACACTGCAGAGTACTGATACTTTATTAATCCATATTAGCCTGTATTAAACGCTAAATATGACAGACCAGAGTGAACAGATGCAGTTTGTTGCCTGTAAAAGAGTGACATCTTTATATTCATTATTTTATTTCCTGTTTACATCACTGCAGGTTGATAGTTTACACTGTCATCTCTATTGTTTAACATTATCTGAGGCAATAGAAAAGTAGTTATCTATCACTGCAGGTTGCAAACTCATACCATCCAGCCTCCTCAGGCTAATAAGAATCAGGCAAAACCTGTTTATAGTGACCTAATAACATGTGCATGTATGAAGAGATGGATAAGATAAGAGATACCCTGTAATCAAGGCTCTCTGTCATATTTCTTTTGGGAAATGCACAGTGAGTCACAGAAGTGAGTTTTTTTTTGTTTGTTTTTTTACCTCAAACCTTTACCTTTTATGTCTCAGGTCTATTTTGTACAGTAGGAGATTCACTGTATGTCTTTAAAACCTATAATTTACTGCAGCTGTTTCATGGCTGGTTTCTCTGTGTGTCTTTCACTAATTTGCAAATGGACTGTAGTGCTGTGAAGCCTGTGTTGGCAAACACACACACACAGAGGACTCAGCAAGCAGCCTGCGTGCACTCATTGTACGCTGCAGAACAGAGTGAACTGGCACTTGGAAAGTTTGGACCACTGATCCAAACTACGTGACCAGTGCTGTGAACACACAGACTCCCTACGTGCTCCCAGTCACCCCAGTAATGATACGCTTTGGTGAACAACTGAGAAAAGGCTCGCTGACCTTGATATGCTATCACACACACACACACACACACACACACACACACACACACACACACACACACACACACTGTATGCAAATTTCTTATCAACATATGTGTTCAACCATCATAAAGAGAACGCCTTAATGTTGCTAAAAATAATCATCTTCTGTAGATGCACACATCTTTGTTCAGTCATATCCGCTTTTGGCATCAAAGATACATTTCTTTTTACTTCCATCTTTCTCACACACATGCTCTCTACATATGCACATGATGTACTTATCTCACGCACCCATAAATGGTCGCTATTGGCCTAGTCCTCCTATCATAGCTTTGTGGCTCAGCACACTTCCCCTTGCCCCTGTCAAGAGATGCAAAAGGCTGATATTTCTAAAGCAGCTTTGGCTGCTATAAGAAGGTATCCTC
Organism: Adelosebastes latens; assembly: GCA_916700685.1. Taxonomy (NCBI): domain Eukaryota; kingdom Metazoa; phylum Chordata; class Actinopteri; order Perciformes; family Sebastidae; genus Adelosebastes; species Adelosebastes latens. Next base: position 49,346 of record CAKAKR010064779.1, on the reverse strand, counting down.
CCTCAAGAAGTTACAGTAATATGCCTGAGCTTGTGGTGATATTGTGATGTTGTTGAAAAGAAAAATGTTTTCATGTAAATGTCTTTACCACTACGTACTCCTGCATTTGCACTTAAAATAAAAACGTTTTTGTTTTGCCCTCCAGGTTCCAAATGCTGCAGTTCTGGACTGAGATGTTCTCCTGAGTTAAAGTTCATATCTTGACGAAGGTTATCCTGAGAAGTACTCACCTAACAACACACAATGGCCTCCAATATAATTGTGAGTATTGACACGTAGGCTACAGTAAAATCGAGCCAAGTTGAAACAGAAATTCCAGTGGTTTCAATCACGGTGCAAATTATTCTTATTACATATATTACATATTTATTACATATATACTTATAGCTTATTGTTTTTTCATTATCATTGCATCAGATGGTTAGGGTTAATGTGGGTTGTTTTAAGCAGAAAAGATTAGCATCTGTGTGACAGCTGCATTCACACCGCCCTGTGTGACAGTGTTACATCTATTAAAATTCTCACGACAGTTGAAACCAAATTCTTTGTCCTGCATCATGGTGTGAAACAGGAAGTCACAAACAAGCAGCGTTTAAGGTCACTTGTGTCCCTCATGCATGGTCACACCTTAAAACTACAGTGAATAACATGTTAAGATTGCTTGAGAAAGACTGATAGTTCTGGCGGCCTAAAATAAGACTGTCAGAAAAAAACAACAGAGCACAAAAATGCAAAACAACTTTTTAATCCAACATGTGGGTTCAGTGATAAATATCTACGGAGGACAAAGGGAACATTGTTTAAAGATTCATGACCTCCAAAAGATGCCTGTACTTTAACTTATATATCTCATATTTTTCAACACTGGAGAGTGGCGGCATTTTGATATGCTACCAAAACGGTGGGGGTGCAGTAACGAAAGGGGCTCATGGCAGTTACCAGTTAAAGCTGGGGAAGGCAATTCTTAGCGTCATCGGGCAAAAATTCCATAATAACCTTTCAGCATTTCGTAATTGAAGTGTTCTGAGAGAAAACTAGACTTTTGCACCTCCTCATGGCTCTGTTTTCAGGCTTTAAAAAATCTAGCCCGTGACGGGTTTTACTTATATTGGCTGTTCTACAAATGCAGATGTGTTTGTACTTCAGACGGCGGAAATCCTGCAGAAAGAGTTGCTATTCCCGCATTGACAACAACTGCCTACACTGCAAAGCAACCCACAAAAGGAAGACGGACATCAAAAAGAGAGTCTGACAATAAAACGTGTCAATAAAACATGTCAATATTGGCGAAGCGTTTCAGAGATTGAGAGAACTTTGAGATCATATTGGCATGTGTCCGTGCTCGTCTGGTGGGAAGCGTTTAGGACAGAGCGGGGAGAGCTGCAGGAGGAGGACTTTGTTTTCATATTCTGGCATTTTATGCCTCCATGCGGGCGACAGCTGAGGCCGGAGGCTTTATGTTTTGGGGTTGTCTGTCTGTCCATCCGTCTGTGCGTCCAGTCCATTCTTAAACACAATATTTTAGGAACGCATAGAGGAAATTTCTTCAAATTTGTTTTTGTATTACATCTGGCACAAACATCCACTTGGACTCAAGGATGAACAGATTAGAATTTGGTGGTCAAAGGTCACTGTGGCCTCACAAAACACAGTTTTGGCCATAACTCAAGAATTCATATGCTCATTATGACAATTGTCACACAGATGTCGAACAGGATAAAATAATGAAGTGATGACATTTTGGACAGACGTCGATGTAAACTGCAACTTTACTGGTTGGGGAAGCATACAACCGCCTTTTCCAGAAAACCTCAGCTTTAAGGTTTCACCAACAGGAAATCTTGTTTTCACCTGACAAAAAACTGCCATTATAAAGTGTTGTCCAACTGTTACTCCCTTGTTCCCGATAGTCTCCTTCTTTCACTGTACATGTACGTACATTTAAGTACTAGTAGGCACCAGTAAGTATTTTATTGGTACCTGATTCATACAACAAAATTACACTGTAAATGCCAGGCTGTGTTACCACTTTTTTTAAAATGAGCATTTTGCTGTCCAATTGCAAGGAGAAAGTAATTATTGATCAGTGTGAACACAGTTGGGAAGTGAACTCAGAACCAGAGAATTTCACAGCGGATGTGACAGCCAGTGTCGACCTGCCAAAACCCCAGATGTTCTCACTGATTGACCTGCCTACATCATATTTCATAACTAGATTGCTCATGCGTTATGGGTGATGCATCTACTTACCTGCATGGAGGGATTTTCCCACGAGACAATGAACTAAACTGAATGAATGTTGTATTGCAGGTGGAGCAGCAGTTTTCTCACAAATTCACAGTGACGGTGGTTCGAGCCGAGAGTGTCACCAAGGGAGCGCTGGGTGACCTGCGTGAGTCTTGATGCATTCCAGTATAGTATATGCTATTTTCACTGGAATTGTTTCTACGTGGAGAAAATTATTTTAGATCAACTTTTCACAAAAAAACAATACAAATGTACTTATTCTGAGTACGGGGATACTTTAACTTTGGGATTTGGGGGCCATATTACAGAAACTTCTTAACAGGCAGATCCTATCTTAACTGTTCTGTAACCATGGTAATTAGGGTTAATCTATGGCTTAACAGTTCCTAAGTCAATGTTCCTATCAAGATAGGAAAAGTTTATTAAACAAGCATCCTAACTTCCCAAAATCTAAAAATAAACTCTCCTAACTTTAGGATAACTGTTAAACTGCCCTAACTTTCACCTTTCCACCACTGTTTTTTTTTCCGTCCTTCCTCTTTGTATCAGTTGTCGGTGTACTTATTTTCTTTTCGATATCATCAACGCTCCGTTGGATACCGGATACGAATGAGACTGTGTCTGCTCTCTTAGCCCACTCTCTTTCTTTTATCTCCCCAGTTAGCAATTTCCCAAAAAGAACATCTTTGGATTTCTTTACAGATGTTATTAGTGCCAATACCTGAAATAATATATGTTTTAGTGTGTTTCAGTGAGAAAAAAAATGGTTACAAAGTTGTTTAGCTTGGCGAGCGTCAGCTGCTAGGTAACAGACATAAAAGTTGATAAGCGATGTTAGATTGTGTATTTCTTGATTTGATTTCTTAACCTGAGATAAGATAAGATGAAGTGAGATAAGACATGATTCCTAAAGTTAGTTAGGATTTGCTTCTGTAATAACAAATTGGGAAAAATCCTATCTTAGTCTATTTCTGTCTTAAGACTTAAGATAGGAAGTTTCTGTAATACGGCCCATGCTATTCAGTAACACTGTCGAATGTGCGTGTGCGTGTGCGTGTTTGTGTGCAGTGGACACCCCAGATCCATATGTGGAGCTGTTCGTCCCAACGGCCCCAGAGAGCAGAAAGAGGACCAAGCACATAGACAACAACATCAACCCAAAATGGAACGAGACCTTTCACTTCATATTAGACCCCAACCAGCAGAACACCCTGGAGGTTAACACCTACATTTTATTTTCAGTCCATATAATACCAGTACAGGATGAGAAGCAGGGATGTAGGGGAGAGTAAAGCTACATATGAGATGAATGGTATCATCATAGAAACATGGTGAACATTATTTTAGGGTCATCTAAGTAATGAAAAAAAGCTTTTGAATATGATCATTGTTTAACTTCTTGACTAAACTGAACTGGACTCAAACACATACCAGAATAACTAATATGTAGCTCTTGAAATGCTTTTAACTGATGATGTTTATCTCAATCAGTTAACATTAATGGACGCCAATTATGTGATGGATGAGACACTTGGGACTGCGACCTACGACATCACCAAGCTCAGCGTAGGCCAGACAAAGATGGAGCCTTTCCTCATTGGCAAAGTAAGACATTCAAGCCCAGCACACTCTTTCATCATTATAATCTCATGTTGTGCAGGCGAGCGTTGTTGTAATTTACAGTGGCTTCCTTTAAATATTAGTCAATATCCTATGTTTTCCAAAGAAATTAAATATGTGAAGATGGATTTCAAGGAAATGTAATATTGCATACAATATGATATTGCATATTGCTGAGAGAAGATACATTGCATATTGCATAAAAATCTCAAGATGACAGCTCCCATATCCGGGATATTTTAGCTTCACTTCTGTACATTATAACAATTCAAAAAAAAAGTATAAAGTGGTTAATTACATTTATATTTAAATAATGCAATGATTCTGCAAATGAACAAAACATGTATGCAAAAACATTCATGTCTTCTTCCTTCTTATCTCCTTTTTCACCTCATAGATTTTGTTTGTGACAGTTTGTGTTTGCCTGTTGACAGAATTACTGACAACAATCAGCTGCTCTTTTACTGAACAGTAACCACATATTTCATTGTGTTAACAGGCAACCAAAGTGTACTTAGAGATGTTGATTGAGATCTGGTATGTATTCCCTTCAAAGTCAAAAATTGTCTCAGTATATTTTATTTAGTTTTACAGCAATAATTGTTTTGAGTGGTTCACGCAGGCTGGGGAGTGAAGGCTTGTGTATAAATCCATCACAGGTTAAAGAATACACAGGAATTCGAGAATGCATAGGAATTCACATGGAGCAGTGCAGAAACTGAAATTAGAGCTTAAAGCAGCGTGACTCAGTAACAACAAGACACTTTTGTAAGATAATATAGGGTTAAAATGCATTATAATTCCCATGGCATCACTACATAGGGGTTAGTGGGAGGATTTGGGAATGCCATACATGTTTGAAGGGTTTGTAATTATGAGAACGTGAGCAGTAAAGGTCATGACTGTTTGTCTGAGGATGTGAGTTTCACCATCCAGAGGCAGATCTTATCTGACCTAAAGATCAGTTTCAACATCATCGGTATTGTTATGTACCCAGAGAGATCATATCTGCCTTTCAGCGGAGAATCTTAGAGTCATTGTTTGTCTTCCCACTATCAGATTTGATTAAACCTTATTTCTGTTATTTGTTGCTGCAGTACCAAACTGGACCTGCGGTTCAGCCTGGCCCTGTGTGACAAAGAGAAGCAGTTCAGACAGACCCGCCGAGAGAGAGTGATGCTGGGCATCAAGAAGCTGCTGGACATGGAGAAGCCTCGCTTCCTCCCCAGCTCTCCAGAGGAGGTGGGAACAGAGTTTTAAAATGGCAACTGTTGGCATTTGAAACTTAAACAGTTTTCAGTCATTTGTGTAATCTGTGAGGTGACAGCTTAATTTATTCAAGCACTCAATTTCACCATCTGTTTGTACCTCATTACATATAATGCTTGAGTATCGAAATGTTTTACATGCGTCATGAAATATGCAGCCTGTTCACAGGAAAAGAGAGAGGCTGCAGCGTGCTGACATAAAGGCAATGGGTTCCTTACTGGGTTTCTTATTATTAAATAATTTTCTTAAGTTTCAGCAGGCATGTACTTTTATTTCAGCGGAGTTTTCTGATACTTAAATTCTCATTTGCTTCTTTGCGTTCTTTATGCCAGCTATACTAACCACTTTCTGTCTGTGGCTTCATATTTAGCGTACAGGGTAGTATCTCTTCTAAAGCTCTCAGCATTTCCCAAATATTCAAATATTTCCTTTAATATAGCCTCAATAATGAAGTGACATGGTGTGCCATTTCACTCTGCAACATGTCGTATATCTAGCTCACATATTGATGATGCTGCCTCTGCTAGCCTGCAGCCACACCGCTCACCTGAAAGCTATGCTGCCATTTACTGCTGCTACTGCTATTCATAGAGCCCCACCTCTCAATCTACATTCCCCAAAGGGAGGAAAGTTAATATATATGTATAATAAATCACTCCCTGCTGTGCTGAGTATTTATGTGGGGAGTGATAAGTTCAGAGCCTATAGATGCCAAATACCTACGCTGTGCATATTTTACACCCACGTAATAATCCATTCCACACGAGTTAGTAAGCTATATAACTGCTGTAGTTTCTGGGAATGATGGGTGTGATATGTGTGCTAATTGTGGATGCTCTCATTCCTGTACAGATTCACTGTTATGAATAATGTAATCAGACTTGCTGAATTCAAAACTGTGATGCACTTTTTCACAAAGTGTGTTCTCAGCTTATAACCAACACTTTGACATTTCTCCCACTGGGAAGCAAACCTATACAGGAAGCCTCACAAACCTGCTAGCTCTGCACCCTGCTCTGAGCTCAGCTAAGTTTCATTTTCTTGCTGCTGGTGAGGTTTTGGCCAGACGCCCTTGGGGCTGGCCCCAGCCAGGCCTGCTCATGTCCTCAACATGTGCCGGAAGCGCTAGAGGAATGAGATAACCAGCTACTGCCTTCCACTATGCTCCAACATCCATCAAGTCCCTATCCAGGAAGACTCTCGGGGAAATATGTCAGTGTCAGAACTGACCACGAGATAAACACATACTGCAGAAAGGAAGCGATGTTGCACAATGGGAATTATGAAATAGCTGAAAATCTGAAGGCTCAAATGAAAAAAATGTTGCAAAGGCGTGATGCAACCCTCACTGTATAGAGGCACAGGAGGGAAGTTACGCAAGCCGAAAGAATAAGAATGAATGCAAGACTCATACTCTAAACTGTGTATTATGTGATTATGCGATTAAGCAGGCCTTTGTCTTCTTCTTCCTCACTTTATGACTGTCTCCTTGTGTGTGTGTGTGTGTGTGTGTGTTGCAGGTGCCGGTGATAGCCATAGCGGGCTCGGGAGGCGGTTTCCGCGCCATGGTCGGCTTCTCAGGTGTGATGAAAGCCCTGTTTGAGTCTGGGGTCCTGGATTGTGCCACATATGTCGCCGGCCTCTCTGGATCAACATGGTCCGTTTTTATTTCTCTTCTCTTTTTACACATTCTCCTCTCCTGACCCCTTTTATGTTTTAAGACACTTTTTCTCTTTTTATCCCTTTGCTATTACTGCTATGTTTCTTTTGTCCTGATGCCTCCTCCCTTCTCTGGCAAACTTTCCTGCCTTCCTCTGCCGGTACGAAGCTGTCATCTAGCGAGCACCTCTGGCTTGTTTTAGTCTCAATCTTCATGTTTGTAGAGTGACGTATTGGATTTAACTCCATTACAAGTGCAGTGCCTCCTTCATAAAACTTATCGAGAGCAGAGGGATATTTTAAAGCATGTATTTACTGATTTGACTTCATTTTACATTGCACTAAGATTTGTACAATGTCTCTTTCTAACTTTTTTGCCTTTATCTCTGTACGGTAGGTACATGTCCGCTCTCTACTCCCACCCAGAGTTTCCAAATAAGGGCCCAAAGGACATCAACCCGGAGCTGATGAAGAGAGTTAGCAGTAACCCACTGAAGCTGTTGCTGCCCCAACACATCACCAACTACATCCAGGCCCTCTGGACCAAAAAGGCTAAAGGGCAGCCTGTTACCTTTACTGACATCTTCGGTATGCTCATAGGAGAGACGCTTGTACCTGCGGTAAGCTGTTGTTGTTTTTTAATTTAGATGGAATTCCTTATTTCGCTGTCTCCTCCTTGTTCAGCAGTACGTCAAACCTCCTCTGCCCTTACGACCCCATGTTTCATTTCCTCTTTTCTGTTTCTGTTTCTTCCCCTTCATTTGTATTTCTACTTTTTTATTTTACTCCCAACATCACATGATGACAAAGACAACTCCTACTACCTGCAGAGTGTAAATGACTCAAAGACTGTGTTCTCTCCCACCAGAGGATGGACATCAAACTGAGTTGCATCCAGGAGAAAATAGACCAGGCCCAGAGTCCTCTTCCTCTCTTCACATGTCTGCACGTCAAGCCAGATGTTTCAGAGCTCATGTTTGCAGGTAAATAGCTGTCTTTGCATGTGCCTTAATGTTAAAAAGGTGTGTTGCATGTACACCATGTCCCTCAGAGAACTATTTTGTGTATGTAAAGAGTAACTGGAGATGATCAGATGAGCTTGGCCACATGCAAAACAACCAAGCGGTGCTCATTTCCTTATAATGCTGCTCCGCCGCCAGAGAGAGGATGTGCCATGGTGTGGTGGGCTGTCAATGAAGGCTCTGTGGTGCCAGATAGCAACTGTGCTATATCGAGGAACTGAGAAGTGTACATGAGGCCATGATAGACTCTGGGTTAGTCCCATGTTGTATAGTACTTCCTCATTGTTGATGCCACTTGCACAGCAACTGTACGCTACGTTTCTCTGGAACAAACATTTGAATAGAAAATACAATAAAGGAGCATCAAAAATCTCCAGTGATATCGTACAGATCAGTACTGGCTTCAAAACCAAAAGATACAGTATTATTACAGTTAGACTCAAGTGGAGGATGTTCGCACTCAACACATTCTCTTCTGTCAATAATGAATAAGGTGTAAAAGAAAAAACTCATCGTGGTAGCTGCAATTCCAGTTAAATCTTCATATCATTTATTGGAAGACATTACACACTTGATTTGTTCCTGTTTCTAACTTAATGCTGGGATTTGTAATGTTGAAACTAGCAAGAGTACGCTAGATTTTTAAAATTATCCAACTGAAAAACCCTCCCCAGGGGCGCAACTCTTTTCCAATGAAAGTAGCAGCACTAGCTTCAAAAGTCCCTTAATCTAGCGAGAAAGACGCCAAGTCAGCAAAACTGACAGTCCGTCGCTTCAGGCCTCCCTCCAAAGCCACTCCCCCAAAATTATCATTATGAACGTAAACAACGAACATGACTATTGTTAGTACTCACAGCTGTGAGTTTCATTCATTCACAGCTTCATTCGGACCGAATGAAATGATTGGATGTTTATTAGTCTTGCGACAGCCGCAGATACCAGATTTTTGTTCCTTTTTTTTGTCAGTATTTGTATTATTATTATTATTATTGATTGCTGTCGGGATGTAATGAGAATTTCAACAAATATAAAAAAAAATGTATTTGAAGAGCATTACCAACCCTTGCTTGAAGGAAATGTCCGTGCTCAGAAATCAAAATTGAATTGTTGTTTTTAATCTTTAAATATTGCTGTAAAAGTATCAGAGTTGCTTAATTTTGTGTTCGAAGAAGGACAAAACGATGCATTTTAAACTGCGTCTGTTTCAAACACACTTTTGTCAACACATTGACAAAAGCTCCTAAAGCCAAAGAAAACAGTGATAACAATGCTCTACTTAGAGATCTTTAATGACAAGAAGACATGGTATTAATCATGTCTGCCACACAATTGTGATGACACAATAGAAGGCTGGCATGCTATTTGTTATTTCTGGCTGATGAAGAGCCAATATTGTGCAGGGCCTCTGTTCTTTAGGGTGAGGCCACACTCACTCCTAATCTAGAATCTAGAAACTAAACATAAAAAAAACTGACCTTCAAAAAGTACACGCTCAAGTGCTAATTCCTTACAAGTGTGACTAAAATAGACTCTCCTCTTACCTAAAATCTCCGGTTTCTTTGTGACCTCAATGGAAAATACCATATTGTCAAAAGACAGCTTAAGTTAAGTTAAACTGTGAAATTCTCTTCACATTTAAGAGGCAATTATTGTCTGAAAGGTTACAAAGGTATGTGCCTGCATCTCTGTGTTTGTTTGTGTGCATTTGTGCAACTATTTGTGTTTGCATGCCTGAATGTTTGTGTATGTGACAACTGTTGTTGCAAATGTGACTTAATGACTAGTTGGTGAAAAGAGAAATGTAGCCAGGGCCTGAATAACCCCATTGTGACCTTATTGACCTCTGTGGTTCCTTCCACTCTCTGTGTATGTATTGTGTATGAATCCTGTTGTACTTAAATACCCCTCAGGTACAGTGCACACTACAGACAACACAGAGGTTTATTGTCTATGACTTCTCCTACTGTTGTTTACTACTGACAACTGCAGACACTCTGACTACTATTTAACTATAATTCCAGATAAGTTTTCACAGAAATGCATTTTGGGGCTTGAGAGATTGAATTGAAAGTGTCCATCTCCTCCAAGGCTGCGGACAGATTTTTTAAATATTCAGTAGGGCTGTGTATTGGCAAGAATCAGTTGATACAAAACGTATCATGATACAGGGATTACGATTCAATATATTGCGATACTGTAAGCAAGGCGATATATTGCAGTTTTTTTTCTCTTATTTTAGGAAAAGTGTTATAAAATAAAGAACACACCACCATAGTATAAAAACTGAGTAAAAACCATAACTTTTTAATGCAATCAGAACAGTGGGATCTGCATTTGCATTTATCACAGTCCCTGTAACATCAAATATCATAGCAATACTTTGAGAGGGCACATCTCTTTGCAAATTAAATAAAGTATTGACTTAGTTAATCTTTGCATGTAAACTATTAATTAAGAATTAATACAGTGTTTTTGAGAATCAATACAGTATCACAAAATATAATATTGCGATACTCGATGTTTTCGATATTTTCTTACATCCCTAATATTCAGTGCTTAAGTGTGAGCATAAAACTTTTAAATTTGTGTTGTTTACTGACGGTACATGCATTGTAATTCTATGTACAAATGTACAGACATATTAGTCAGTGAAGTACTAGTACTAGCGTTGAAGTACTCAAGATCGGTCTTGATCTCGAGAACAGTCCCAAGACCACTTTTTGAAGGTCTCTGTCTGTCTTGGAATCGACCGCACTTTTAATGCCTTTTCCCGGTCTCAGATATAGAGGACTCAGGATTTTCTTTCAAGACCTTTCAGCCACAACTGTGGGGATATCACTAAATTATTATATATATATTTGTCAATAAAAGAGGTGGATGAAGAGGGATCTTCATTTGTTTTCTGTGGGTGTTTTTATGGGAATGTGGATCTTTCAGATCAAGTTGAGGAGTGCATATAGTTCGACATTTTATAATAAGTGTGTCATACAGTGGGGGACTTGCACTGGTCTGGTCTGGTCTTGACTCAGTCTCGTCCCCCTCAAGTCTTGACTTGATCTTGGTTTAGGTGGTCTTGACTACAACACTGGTGACTGGTACTTGATGATGATGGTAATCATATTGGTTCCAGAAATGTGTTACGTTTCCATTACATTAACACTGAGGTTTCAACCTGCAGACTGGGTGGAGTTCAGCCCGTATGAAATTGGGATGGCAAAGTACGGCACCTTCATGACCCCCGACTTGTTTGGAAGCAAGTTCTTCATGGGAACCGTTGTCAAGAAATACGAGGAGAACCCTCTTCATTTTCTGATGGGTGAGAAAGATGATTACGTCTAAAAGATTCAGACCAGTTTACATTAGTAAACCTACTAACTGTGTTTTCACTGTGCCAGGTGTGTGGGGCAGCGCCTTCTCCATTTTGTTCAACAGAGTGCTGGGAGTCAAGGACACCGTTGGTGGCTGCACCATGGAGGAGGAGTTAGGTAATCTTTCTGTTTCTCTCTCTACGTATGTTTTGTCCGGAGCTGCACTCTTCTGATGGTAAACTCTAAATGATGCTTATTTGCAGGTTAGGTGAAAATCACTTAATTAAATACATTTGTTAGAAGTTCATTCTTCACCTGCTGAGGAAGGAACAAAAGCTCCAGAACAACCACTAAATGGACCGTTTAATAAGACTGTTTTGTCCACTACTGTTACCCAGGTAACAAAATTAACTTTTAGTCGCAGTTAAATAATTATTTTGCAAGTTGTATCATACAATAAAACAATTAACCAACAATTTAAGATAATAAAAATATTGATTGAACTTGATAAATTGGTAATTTTGGTCTCAGTCAACTATGAGGGCTTTTCCATTGGCATTTTTGGCTGCGCCGAGTCAAACCATGCCGTGGGGATTTGCGCTTCCATTACCAGTTTAAGTGTACTGCGCTGTGCGCTCGAGCTGCGAGGACCATCTCCGGAGTCGGTCCAAAGTGCACCCGACCTGCCTCCAAGCAGGTTGCAGTGACGTCTCGCCAACCGCGGCCAACCCATGACGATGCCCCTTCTCCCCCTCAAACAAGCGTGTGTTGCGAGTAGTTAAGATTTCTTTAGTAGATCAGTCATTTTTTATGGTTTTTCATGCTGAATGACTTATTTCCAAGAAATTTATGAGCACATCTCTGGTAAACACAAGATTTAAAGTGGTGCTTTTGTGTGATTCTTTGTGAAGAAACTACAGATCTGTCTATTAAATCAACTAATTGATTAGTTGACAATTCTATGAGTGTTGAACTAAGAATTTCTTTGGTCGAGGACAGCCCTAGATTGAAGTATTTTTTCATTAAGTGCACTATGTACTGTAAATTAAAAACACTATTTCTGGCTTGTAAATGTAGCTATATTTATGTGAATCCAAAACATATATTTATATACTTGGATGTACTTGCCAATAAATTCATTATTGCATAGAAGAAAATGTATTTCCAGTGTCCAAAATCTAACTAAAATGATGATCACCTTTGTATTACAGTATACGTGACAATACCTTGTGAAACAAATCTTGAACATAATCTGAAGTATGTGTTTAGTCATGGGTAGTTTGTGTAAGTGGGTGTTTGTTTCCAGATAATGCCTTTGTCTTTGGTCTGTATTGATCTACTAAAATAACTCCCATGGTACACCCTTCCACTGAAACTGACATGTTTGAGATCCTATTGTTGTCTGTATTGTCTTAACTCTGTCTCACGGCAGAATTATTTCCACACACTTTGACACCTGACGGTATCCTCTCTAAAAATAGCAAACCTAAAATTATCTCACCAGATTTAAAATATGTGGCATGAGTGTGAGTTTGTGATGTTATCACAATAGTGGGAAGGTATCTGCTTTCCTGTGAATATTCCGACAGTTATGGTTGAACGCATTTGTTTGGGGTGACCTTTAAACATTCAGACACACTGAATTGGTTGTACAAAAGTACTGAGAAGAACGTCTCCTCCCAGTTTAAGAACGTGTTAGTTTATCGGGTGTATTGCATTTCTCTGAGGACTTATTTTGGTAGAGATAAACAATAGTGACAGTGAATTTGATAATGTCACATAACTGAATAAAAGCATTCTGTCAGGTACAGTGTTGACATGTGGTATAAATCAGATTAGCAAGCTGCTTTTGAAGTTGTAACCTGATGAGTGAAGCTGTCTTGTGTCTTACAGAGCGGATCAAACCACAGCACATCGTCGGAGAAGACAGCCTGGACAATGAAGACGAGCCACGTAAAGGTGAGCTAAGATATGCGTGATTCATACGAGGATCTGACAAACAGATGCCTTATTGTGCAGTACGATTAAATTTAGTATGGTGCAACAGAGATGTTTGAATCCAAATGGTGTCGGCAACTATTTTGAATCATCGAGTTTGTGGGAAAGTCGTTGCCTTAAGACATTGTTCTAAATTTCTGTGGTAATGCTGTTAGCGTGACTCCGCTACATCAGAACAGCTACTGTGGTTTCTGTCAGGGCAGGAAAGGGTGCTGATACTTGATACTTGATTCACTTTTGTTTGAAGACTCCATACTGTATGTTAGAAATGTTGGCCTATGAAGGAGAGTAAATGTGTTTTGCTCTCTATAATCCTATTAATAATAATGTACAAGCCGAATTAGGAAGTTGATGTTTTTTCTTTGCAAGTTTGCTCGTTTGTTTCAAATTTCAAATTAATTACCCTTGAAGATAGAATAAAATGTTTCTTTGTACAAAGGGCGTAAAAAAGATATTTTAATACTCTGGAACTAGTTATAAAATCACTTCTGCCTCTTTTTTTTGTTACAACTTCATATGGCATATTTAAAGTCCCTCAAAACTTGTTTCAAATATTAACTACTTTTTACTAAATATGCAACTCTTAAACCCGCAATAAACTACTTTTTGGACACTTTGGGGGGGCAGAAACAAGTTGTGAACACTACATTGACATATCATCACCTTTTAAAGGCAGGGTCGTGGTCTTGAGAAACCACCAAGAGTACACTAGATTGTTAAAAATGATCCAACCAAAAAAACCCAGTCCAGTGTTGCCAACTCTTTTCCAATGAAAGAAGCAGCACTACGTAGCTGCCAAAGTCCCGAAATCTAAAGAGAAAGTCACCAAGTCAGCAACACTGACAGCCTGTCGCTTCAGGTCTCCCTCCAAAGCCACTCCCCCAAAATTATCATTACAAAGGTAAACATATAATGAAATTGAACGGCGAACTTGGCTATTGTTAGTACTCACAGCTGTCAAGCTAGCAGCTTGTGGAAGACTCCAGTGATGCACAATGAGTGCACACTGGCAGCCAGGCAGGTAGGTTTATTACAGTCCTGCGAAAGCCACAGATACCAGATTTTTTCCTTTTTTTTGTCAGAGCATTCGATTTATTGATTGCTGTCAGGATGTAATGAGAATTTCAACTAATATAACAAAAAATGTTTCTAAAATCGCTAGGTGAACTTCTTATATTGCGCTATTTACACGTCCAGCAGTTACAGAGCAACATCATCATTCATTTGGAGTTGTGCTTCTGGCTACGTGATGAATGTTGAGACCAATATTCATTCTCTTTTAGTTCTGTTTTTGGTCTCCACCAACTCCTGACAGAAATATCTGGCTCTTCATCAGCTAAATGCCAGTTGGTAGCTGTAGGCGAAGTAGATCAAATTACATTTTGGAAGGTAGACTGGTAATTTGTCTTTTTTTGTTATGTGATTCTTGTAAGTTATCTAATTTACTTTTATTGCAGAAAAGGATTCATTTTCTGAGCCACAGTTAAATTCTTTGCCACAACATTTGATTTGACAATATTTTCATTATTTTGGTGCTCAGCTGGGACAGAGAATCAGGAGGCAGAAGACGAGTTCAGTCGCACCGCTCAGGCTAGCTGGGTTCAACGCATGTTCACATCGCTCTTCAGTGACTCGTCCTTATTCAACACAAGAGAGGGCCGGGCCGGGAAGGTAACTTGATATGTTCATTGTTCATTCAACATTATGTAACACTTCATACAAAACACTACATGTGCTCCAGCTGCATTCTTGTTACACTTTTCCTGTATTCAAATTTACAACAACCCTGTTGCCAGGTGCATAATTTCATGCTGGGCCTGAACCTGAACACCAGCTTCCCGTTCTCTCCGACCAATGAGATCATGAGCCACGCCCAGACACCTGAGGACGAGGTGGATGCCGTCACAGGTGAGAAATATGGTCACAATTAACTGCTCAAGGAAATGAAAAACAGGACAGGAAATAATAATTTGTTTGTGGTTTTAATTCTCCAGTTTCTTGTTAATCTTGTCTGGCTATGTTTAGGAACTGTATCCAGTTGCATTAGGAATCATATTGAAATATTTGGAAATGGATGAGAACAATTGAATAGTAACCTATTTCTTAATTTGCAAGTAGATGCATGTGGATGTAATTACAGTTAGGGCTGGGCTAGGGCTGACCAAATTGACCAAATCTAAATTGTATTGATTTTATACTGTAGTTTGGTCCTTACACAGCTGCTCACAGTTTTGTTGTCTTAAAGATGCATTAATTGTTTGTCTTGGCCAGTTGAGGGCAGTGAAGCAAGCTGTAAACACAGCATTGACATATCATCACCTTATAAAGTTGTTATGATGAACGTCCTAGAAAACAGCTGCCTATTTGCACATCTGTCTAACAGGACAGATGTGTAAATAGGTAACATAAGCATTCATTCATTTAGAGTCATGTCCTTTGAGCGCTGGTTTGGTCTCCACCAACTCCTGAAGAAAATATCCGGTTCTTTAGCTGCTAAATGCTCCACTATGTTCACCGGCTAGTTGCTAAGTTTGTCTGTCTGATGTTTGGTGCTGGGCCGGTAGTTTACAGCGGCCTTTTAGAGCTTTTTTGCTGCAAACAGTCGACTGTGATGAGAGGAGTGAGAGTGAACCAAAACAGTAAAGTTGCGGACCGTAAAACTGAATCAATGAACTGAAAGACGCCTCAAAGCTCTGTAGACCTGAGGGGAACTGCAGAGACGGGTGTTAATTTTCTGTGGGTTCAAGGAACTTCTTTCACATTACATGCTGTCATTTTAACCCCTTGTTAATATAAAAAATATTGTTTGTGCAGAGTTTGCATGTTCTTCCCGTGTTAGCGTGGGTTGTCTCTGGTTTCTCCGGCAGGTGTGGTTTGAACATTTTTCGAATAATACCCAGCCCTATTTCCATTGAACATTACGTAGTTGAGTCATTCATTGGGTCAGTCATGTGGAATAAAATTTGGCTGCAGCCCAATCCCAGTGTCCCAATCATGTTCCTGCATCATTTATTTGATATAGTATGATTTTCTCAGACCCAGATGAGTTTGATCGTATATACGAGCCTCTGGATGTGAAGAGCAAGAAGATCCATGTAGTGGACAGCGGCCTGACCTACAACCTTCCCTACCCTCTCATTCTGCGGCCGCAGCGCGGCGTCAACCTCATCATCTCCTTCGACTTTTCTGCACGACCCAGCGACTCCAGTCCCCCATTCAAGGTCAGAGTCGAAACTCTTTTTACAGTTACGAATTGCTTAAAAATGATCTGCGCAAACAGGGAATCTTGAAAAAACTTTTGTAAATGTATCCCACAGGAGCTCCTATTGGCTGAAAAGTGGGCTCGAATGAACAAGCTTGCATTCCCCAAGATCGACCCCAAAGTCTTTGACCGCGAGGGCCTGAAGGAATGCTACGTCTTCAAACCAAAAATAGGCGAAAAGAACTGCCCGACTATCATCCACTTTGTCCTGGTCAACATCAACTTCAGGAAATTCAAGGCACCTGGTAAGTATGTGCATGCCTCGAGGTTTCCACAGCATGTGTGAGGAGGAAAATATGCAAAGGCTCTTTGTATTATTATAATAATGCCTTTTTACGATCATAGCACATGAGGCATCTCTTCCTCGAAATTGCACACAGTAATTTAACCATATCCGGTCCGCAGCAGACAGTTTTTATGTTCAGCCAAAAGTTGGGCCACTCATTTGAGTGACCCCAATAAAAAAAAGTCTCTGCGCAGGGTCTGTGTGGTTTCGTGGTGGAAATTGTGTGTCTGTCCTTAGGCATACCTGCAGTTTACTGAGTTTGAGTGTGTGTGCACACTCAGAGATGTGGACCACAGTGTGTTCAGTGTGAGCTGCTCGAGTGAATTATGGTTCCTTGAGGAGCCAGGTGCTGGTAGAGAATCTCTCGCTCCAGTGGGAGAGCTCTGTGTAAACAAACCATATATCATGAGCCATACAAAGACGCACTATCTCCACATCTCCAACGCTGCCTCTTTACATTCATTTGGTCATCAGCCCACATACTTCCGCAGTCTGTTTATGGACGTTATATAAGCTTTTTGCACTCAAACCCAAAAGACATCGGAAGGAATTATACCATAAATGGACTTTGACCACTTCCGTTTGTGGGAGTTATGCAGGCCATTATAGAGTTGGTTCACTATTGTATGCGTGCATTTTCCAAACTTCCTTCCTTCCTTCCGACATGTGGTCTTTCCGCTTTACTCCTATAATAATATAATAAAAGCAAAATCAGGATCAATGTTACATTTTCCCTCAAAAAGTAGCTGATGTGAATAGTTATTCTGAATATTGGGCAGGAAAGTTTATTCTTGACCTTAGAAATAGTTAAGTGTACAAAATAATACTGAGAAAACACTACAGTAGTAAATGTATCTTAAGATTATCGTCTTTAACAGCAAATAATGTCAAATTTGAGTCATTTAAAGTTCAATACCATACACATAACGCAAATGGCAACGCTAGTGTGCTCACAGTGTCAACAATATTTAAGTATGCATTTTGCTTGATCCCTATACAAATAATGTACCAAACAGGTCTAATAACTCCAATAACCTTGCTCCAAATTCTTTACAGCAGTCATGACAGCATCATGTAGGCTATAGCTATTTTCCAAATAATCCAATTTCAGCTCCTCAACCGAAATAATACCAGTGCAAATCTCTCCTATATACTCCCACACACATGAAATATGCTCAAGCAAGTTTCATCAGCAACAACGACTAGAGATGAAATACCTTTTCACATCTGACATCTGAGCGCTAGCACCTGCTGCTTCTTCGTCTTTTGGAGCAACGGCGGTAACGTTAATTGTGCTAGCAGCGATAGCGGTCACTTGGTTCAGTGGTACTGGACTTGAATACGCTCCGTCATCCTTGCTAACTCTCCCAGGATCAATATCTTAACAACGAATCCCTCTTTTGAGTACTTGCTCCTTCAATAGTCTCCTCTTTTTCAATTCAGATAATTCAGGTAATTTTTTTAGACATGCTGCAGTATTTCCTTATCCTCACTTTCCATTTGTATTGTTTTTTCCTCAAAGACAATCGAACTTGGTATCAGTATACACGGCTACCATTGGCTCGTGAGAGCTGGGGGCGGGAGGTGGGAGGCAGTAAAGCAGCGGCTGCAGGTGCAGCGTGATTGACACATTCCTCAGCAATTCATCGTGCTAACAGAACGTGTAACCTAGCGAGACTTCAGTTACTGCTATTGGTTACGCCACGATTTTGCTCATGAATAGTTGGCCCACATTTTCCGCCCTTGGCAATTGGCCTATCAGCAGATGGAGCGCGGATTTCCATTTTTTTCTGACCACTTAATGGACCAGTGTGTAGGATTTGGTTGCATCTAGCGGTGAGATTGCAGATTGCAACCAACGTAATACCCTCCGCTCACTCTTCCCTTTCCAAGCGTGTCAGAAATCTAGACACGCCCTGAGAGACTTCCAGCGGCTGGAAATTAGCCGGGAACTAGCTGGGATCTGGCTGGCAATAGGCTGGAAGCCGGCTGAGAGGGGAAATTCTCGTTGGCTGCATCTGTATGAAGGGCTCATTCTAAGCTGACGAAAACATAAATTCTTAGTTTTAGGTGATTATACAGTAATCAAATCTTACATCAACTTACTTTCTTACTTATTAATTTGCTTACAGGTGTCCCCAGAGAGACTGAGATGGAGAAGGATTTGGCTGATTTTGACATCTTTGATGACCCAGAGTCACCATTCTCCACTTTTAACTTCCAGTACTCCAACGAGGCCTTCACCCGACTCCATGACCTCATGGAGTTCAACACACTCAACAATCTGGAGGTCAGTTTTGTCCTTATAGTTTCATTACAGGATTTTTATATGGTACGGATGCAAAGTTGGCATCGATAACGTTTCTGACATGAAACAACAGGAAACAAAAGTGATGTCCGCAGTTTGTAAGACTGAAGATTATCAGGGGGTTAAAAACGGATTCAGGCCTTTGTAACATTGGCTGACTGACTTCCATCAATCCCCTCAGTCATTCTTTGTTAATCCAGCTTCATTCAGTGTTGTCAGCGGGGAAGTTCTACATTTTTGTGTTGTCACCTCACAAATATCAGTTTGTTGTGCAACATCGAAACTTTTCAAATCCCAAAGGCACGTCTAAGACCGGATGCTACAAGTTTTGTCTAGTTCATAGTAGGTGTGTTACTCGAAGAGGTCAGACTGACTTTCACTCTAAATATCTGAGTCACTTCCATGCTGAGTAAGGATTAAAATGTGATTCAGTGTATTTGTTTAATTCACTGTAAGGTCAACTCATTCAGATAGAGTTAGTCGGATTTGAGCACAGTTTTAGACAGCCGCACTAAAGTATGGAAAACCCAGTGAGCAACCCCCGGTCTGAGAAGTGAAGCCAATGCAGAAGTGCCTTAAACTTGCATTCTTTCTAATAGCCAGCAGGGGGCGACTCCTTTGGCTGCGAAAAGAAGTCTGATTGTATAGAAGTCTATGAGAAAATGAGCCTACTTCTCACTTGATTTATTACCTCAGTAAACATTGTAAACATGAGTTTATGGTCTCAATCACTAGTTTCAAGTCTTCATCAATACAGCATGATGTTCATTTAGTAAATTATGGTCCCATTTAGTCAAACAGACCATAAAGCAGGGTATGCTTTAGGGCGTGGCTACCTTGTGATTGACAGGTCGCTACCACGGCGTTGTCCGGTCCGGGAGTTGTCTGTGTTTTCGTTTTACAACTGTAATCCTTCCACAGTGTGTTTTCAGTTCATGAAAGTTAATTGTAACATTTTGGTCGCCTAGAAATGTCTTATTCAACGTTCAGTTGTACTTAGCTCCACCCTCTCGTGTCACTTCTGGTTGCAAAAAACCAAGATGGCGACGGACAAAAACCAAGATGGTGACGGCCAAAATGCCGAACTCAACACTTCAAAACGGCAGTCCACAAACTAATGGGTGACATACAGTGACTACGTCCACTTCTTATATCCAGTCTATGGGAAAACCACATTTCAGCTTGATGTTACGTCCGTCAAATTTTATCAATATATGAGAAATCTGCCCAGCAACACCAAAGTTTGGTAATTTATGCAGCATTAATTAGATGGCCACAACAGACTTAAATAAATGTCACCATACTGATCTTAAAGCGGTGTCAATCAACATGTTTAGCCATGCTAACGGCTCTAGGAATGGTATTGTCGGTCGGTCTGCTACATTGGGCCCGATTGCAGTATTTCAACATCGTTGGATGATATGTGAACCTAAAGACCTATTCTTACAATAAACAATATTTGATAAGCCCACCTGAATTTTGAAGTAAAGCTTAATGGATTTGAGGTAAGAAATTTTCTCGTTGATCAAAAAAAAAAAGTCACAGCATGTGAGCGGAGTGGAACGCAAGCAAACAGGGAGCATGAGTGGAATTTTGGATGGAGCACAGAGCGGATTTTTAAAGCGTCGCCTTATCTCCTGCTCCAATTTCAGCATGCCAGAGAGAGCCCGACACAGAATGTATCTGTGTATTGTGCACGACGGCTGCATAGGATTGTTTCAGACTTGTGTCATCCAAACATTACCAATAACTCCAGAGCGTTGTAAAGTCCAGAAGTCAACAGTTTTTGAAAAAAGATAGATGTAATCATTACCAAAATTAGCAACATGTTTTTATCTAACAAAATATTCAGCTTCAATCCATATTCGTTGGCGTTTAGCCTTTCAAAAACAACATTTTCACTGTGGTCAAAGAACTGTTAGCTCTCACTCGCGGCACACAAGGGTGATACATTCAAAGCTTCATCCAAAAACCTCAATTGAAGCTTCAAATGTAAAAAAAGAAAAATGACACTGTTACCTACAGCCCCAACTGAAATGCAACGCAGCTTGTATGTTTTTTGGAGCAAGCGAAGGGCAATTTGAGTGGAGCGGCTTTGAGCTGAGGAGCGGAGGGAACGAACAGCTCCGTGAACTAGCCTACGGGACACACACAGCTTCTATTCACATGATGGGTATCAAAAGTACTCCATTGGTATCGTTAGCACTTTAAGGGAACTGGTATTGGTACTGGCATTGTCATTTTTTAAACGATACCCAACCATATTGATGATACAATATAGACTGATGCAGTATGGCATTTTGGATTTAATCCCTGTATTTGTCCCCTGCAGGTGATTAAAGAAGCCATCAAGGACTGCATCGTGTCCCGGAAGGAGAATCCCTCGAGCATCTCCCATCCCTTCTCCCTCAGTGCGATCCCGAAAAAGAAGTTTCCCAAAAGAGATCCTCGGGCCAAACCCTGGAGCCTCCTGGAAAACGATAACCAGTAGCCTGATCTAAAACTTTGGATAAAGTGGACTTTAGGGATTTTTTTCTAGATTCAGTCTTAAAGTAAAACATTTTCTTTTTGGAAAATGCCATCGTGTTGATCTCCTTTCTGTACCCTTTTAATTATACTTTTAATTTTGTAAAGAACTTTAACGTTTACTGGTAAAAGCCTTATGATTGCATTCATATACAACATAGCGAGAATTTTCATCTGGCTTTATTTGCACGAATGTGACTGCTGGGAAGACTGTTGGTGTTTGAAACCACTGATGTCCGCTTTTCCCTGCTGGCCGTGAGAAAGACTGGATGTTGAAAATCAACACTTAGTAAACACTGCAGTGTGTCTGGATTGTTACAGCTCACATCTGGCTCCATCACAAACAACTGGATTAGTTAGTTAGTTAGTTATCTCTTAGTTCTTCATGTGTGAAAGAAAAGTCCACTTCAGATGCATGTGTTCATTCACTTCACTTAAATGCATCATCAGAAGTTTCTACTCCAGTTGCAACGGTCTCGACTCATGTGAACACCTCTAGGTTTTCAGTTCATGCTTCCTAGCAAAGCTGCATTTGCATCTTATCTATGACTTTTCATTCAGCCATGGAGCTTTGTGAATGCACTGTTTGTCAGCTGAACTCTTTCCATATTGACTCCAGAACATGCAAATCACAATGTCTTTTATGCCGGATGGCTCGTCTAAACATGTAATCCTGTTTGAAAACATGGAAGAGGAGCCTGTAACCATTGGTTTTGTTTGATGGCAACTCCTAGACACGCCAAGTGCACCCCCTCTGGATACCTCAAACATCTCAATGATGCTTCCCCACCTACAGGGAAGTAGCACTCCCTGCTCCCCTGTAGGGAGTGTCTCATATTAAAACCACCATTTTGGAAAAACAAAACTTGATGCCATAGAAACGGCCCCGCTTCTATTCTCCCTCTCTCTCTTTATATCTCTAGGTGTGTTTATTTTCCTGATCATGTTGTTTCAGGCTGCCTTTTAGATACAGCCACAGTTTTTTTTTTTTCTTGGGACCTTTCCTCCTTCAACAAACTCAACTCGCTACAGGACGCCTCCAACGCCCTCCCGTACAATGAGGTGGAGCTTGGGTCAGGATCAGGAGACCTGCTCGCAGCTGAAAACGGTGGCTCTCTGCCGCACTCAGTGGAATTTTACACACTACACCTACACCTGCAGCAGGGGAGGCCTGGAATCTGACACACTACACCACCTATACCTGCAGGGGCCCAAAGGCTGCACACAGAGCAGTGGAATTTTACACTGAAGCATTTCCAACCCCTATACGCTCATGTTTCAGCCCCGCTGGTTTGGAAGAAACTGAGAAAACTGAGAAAACACACAAAAAAGTGTTCATGACCCACAAACATTTGCAAATGCCTTAATGTTGGTTTGTTTTAGCAGGCCATTTGTGTCCGTTTTTGCATGTTTTCTGCAGTTTCTGTCTTATGTCTTCTTTAAAGAAATAGTTTGTGGAATATGTTTATTCACTTTTGTTTATTTGACACCACTCTTATATCTGTCTGTTACATATAGAGAGCTGAAGTCATGGCTTGGTCTCTGTTCTACAAGCTTCTGTAACGGTTTGTTTCTAAACCTAATGGCTGGTGGTTAGCTGGAGTCTATTGACAGACCTGCCTTTAGGCCTATATGTCTCATTGCGTGTGTGGTTTGAGCTAAGACACACCCACACAACATGGCTGGGGTAAAACAAAGAAGAAGAACAAAGGGGGAAGGCAGCAGATCTAGCCTAAATCTCTCATTAAGGTGAAGTGATTGCACCTGAATGCGGCGGTTCCTTTCCAGGCAGGATTGTGCCTCAGGTGTGATCATTTCTTTTTGATTTTATTTAACCATTATTAATCCAGGATAGTCCCATTGGCATTTAAAATCTCTTTTCCAAGGGAGTCCTGACCAAGATGGCTGCATAAAAGTGTCCCACATAAAAGCACAAATAACAAAACAGCAAAAAGTCAATAACAGCATAAAAATTTCACATAAAAGAGACAATTAACCATCTTAAAACAAACAGCATATTGCACCAAACGATTAATTAGCAGGGTTCAGTAACAGGATGTATACATTCAGTGTCCTGTTTTTATAATCTTCATGCTTAGAAAATAATCTAGTTTAAAGTGTCTCTGTAGCTCACATCAAAGAGAGCGGGTTCGAGGAACGACGTACATAATTTGTCCGCATGACGGAAGGTTGCAGCTACTGATAGTCAGTAAAGAACATAGATGAGGAGGCAGTTTGTGCAATATGACCTTATAAAGAAAACAGTGCGATTGTATAAGGAGGACAAACCAACTTACTCATACAAACTGCAATGACGTGTGCGGAAACCCAAACTCAACAAATTGCAATGCAGCATGATATACTGAACCTAACATTCATCATCAAAGACGATGAACTAGCATGCATATATTAAATATCATCACAATCAATTGCTGGTAAAAACGTTGCTTGAACTTTCCTTGCACCAAAAGAAGAATAGCATTTGTTTCTATGACAGAAACCTAACCTAACAAAGGTGTGATCATGTAATCTTTTGATGTAGGCTACATATTGTTATCTTTGGAGACAGCCAGGCTAGCTGTGTCCCCTTGTATTCAGTCTTTAAGCTAAGCTAACCGGCTGCTGGTTGTAGCCTTATATGTAAAAGACAGAAATGAGAGTGGTATCAATCTTTCCATCTAGGTTCATTTACAAAAAAAACCCTGCCTTCTACAGAATTACGTTCCCATATAACTAAACTGCATTCTCAATTATGTTTCAAGCGAAACATATTTTCTCCCGGATTACGGTTGTACTTTTAAACACATGGTTAACGTTATAAATTGAAACAAACCAAAACAACGCAGCAAAACTACGGTACTTTGCTAGGTTTAGGCAACAAAACTACTTGGTTAGGTTTAGTAAAATAACATTATGGTTTGGCTTAAAATGACTACAAAATTGAAACAAAACAAAACAAAAACACAACAAAACTACTTGTATAAGTTTAGTAAAACAAACAGCATGATTAAAATAAGTGAATGTTGACTTTTAGTTTCACATGGGACACGAACACCGGTCTTCTGGGCAAAAGTCCAGCGTTTGTTGATCCCTCCACCTGTGCAGACTTCCATGGTCACTACAAACATATTTGTGATATGTCAAAACAAACGTAATCCGCAACAAAAAAGATTTGCCTCGAAACGTAATTCACAATGCATTTTTTGTTGTATGAAAATGTAATTTTTAGGTGACCAGGCTGCTGTGAGCTATCATGTTACACTTTTATTTTTTGGTTAGTTCATTTAGAAAGCATACACGAGCTGTAGCAATTGTATTTTCTAATATTTGTTGTCATATTACATTTTTATGATCTCTGACAATGTTTACAAATGTTTAAGATGCTAAGCGGTCAGTTCTCGGGAATCAAGACGTGTTCATAAATACTCCTGTGATCATTAACTGTTTGTATTACAACTGGCAAAGCACGACATACATAATGTTTATGTGCATCGTAAAGAAAGGACGATAATAAAAGAGAGAATTCATCTTGTGTGTAATGTTTTCTGTTCAAATACATGACATCCTTCCTTCATCCGTGAGACTCCTCCTGAAATAACACAGCAGATAAGAAAAAAATGTTCTGTTTCCTTTTGTTTGGCTTATATATTTTTAAAAGCAGGATTGGTCAGTATAGATGGATAGTTTTTGGACAGATCTTTTAACTACATGAAATGTAGGCTTCAGTGTGTGTTGGACTGTAACTGAAGGCAGAGATGAGGAATCTCAGTGTTTGTCTTCCGGTCTGTCTGACTAACGAGTTCAGACCCTCTCAGTGATGTTATCTCGTAACATTCACAAATGAATACTATAAAACAAAGCTGGTAAAAGGGTCGGTTCACTGGAAGAAAAACACATTCTCAATCTTATTCCTTTGTAACATCATCCTGCCTTAATGCATGTTGACATTATTTGAACTCTGACGCAAATGTGAATCATTTTAATGTATTCTGTAGCTCTGGAGAGAAAATAACACCGATGATGTCTTCAAGGTTATCTTGAGCCCCTTTCCCACTGGACAAAAAAACCACTAATACCCACGAACAACTGGCTTTTGGCTTCAGTGGGAAAGGTAACAATCGGCATTCGTTCCCGGAAAAGAAAAAAATCAAACCTGTTCTGAAAATTTTAATGACAAACGACAGAGTCGGCACGTGATTGACACAATGTGAGGTTGTGTATACTTTTAAACGTGCAACAATTTCAGACAAAAAATACGGACTTGGTGTGCAAAGGCCTTTATATATTCAATTATTTTGATCATGATGTTTTTTTACTAAACCTAACCAAGTAGTTTTGTTGCATTTTTTTGTTTGGTTAGATGTTAACCACGTGTTTAAAACTGTTTAAAGCTGCGACTGTAATCCGGGAGAAAATACTTTCCCTTGAAACATAAGTATGAGAATGCAGTCTCGTTGGATGGGAACGTGATTTTGTAGGAGACAGGGTGGAGGTGGAAGCAGAAATGTCAGATACGGATTTCGCAAAACTTAATCAAAACAATCTGCATGGATAGTGACCCTTTAAATGTGCAATAAATTGGCCTATTTATACTCTACAAAGACTTTTTAGAATTATGTTTTATTGTTGTTGTTTATTAATGATTGTGTTTAAGATCTGTAGTAACTTTGCAAAATTCAGTCGGGAGTCTTATGATGACTGATAACAATGTTAGACAACTGTAGACATCCAGAAACTTCTACAGGGGCTGGATCAAAAAGCAAACTACTGAAAGCAAAAATCAGACAAAAGATCTGCTCACTGTTCTGATAGCCAATAGAGTGTTTCAATCTAACGGAGATCTTCTTCAAACATTGTCACATCACCATTACAAAGCAGAACAAGCATGTAGACACAAACACATTCATCACTCAGGTGGTTGTGATCTGCATGATTGAGATTCAATTTACTCTCAAACTGGACCAATCAGGGCCGAGCTGGACAACACTGTCTGATAGTCCCACATATAAATCATGCCTCCATAGGAAGGACAAAAACAGATAAAAACATCAAGATAAATATTATCCAGGCACATATTGAATCCAACTAAAAATAATTTGAATGTATAGCATGAATCATATAAATCACCCATAAGAAACAATTGTCATAGAAACTATTATATAGAAAAACACGTAGAAAAATATGAGACAGTAATATAATACTTGCCAAAATAATTTAAGCAACAAAATCAAATACAACCTGGCAGTTGGCCAGGATTTGTATTGATACCTACAACAGGAAAACCAACACAGAGAATAAAAAGGGAGGTTACAGCAATTGGTGGAGTGTGACGATCAAAACATATTTATTTAGATCTCTGTAAAAGTAGAGTAGATCATATGTTAGCCAAGAAATCTAAAGGCCAAAAGCCTTTACTTTGAAAAGAATTCATACTTTATAAAAAGTTATATTACTCAACATGCTCTGACTGTGTAAATTTAAAGGGTTGGTTCACAAAATTACAAAACAATATATTTTTTTTGTTATCTCGGGTGGTAATGAAGTGGTTTTGGGTGTGTGTATCTACGCCACCCAGTTGTTGTTTCTTTCTTTATTGGTATAATGCATCCTCTGACATGAATTTATCAGCTGTCATCTGTTAACTATATCCTATGAATTTATATGTATGTTATCAGTTATTTTATTTATTTTTTTCTCCTCTGTTTCGTTGGTTATTTTATTTTATCTTATTAGTATTTTATTCTATTATGTCGTATGTTCTGTAATTCCTTAAAATGCAAGTAAAAAAAATAAAAAAATAAAACGATTTTGGTTTTATTCACCCAAGTTTTGAATAACCATCTGAAAATATTTCCTCAGGACAGAAATCTCAGAGACCGAATCCAAACCTGGACAAATAAAACTATCTACGTGGGTAGAAACTAGTAGAGGTAAGTAAGACAATATGTTTCTTTGTTTGTTTTTCTTTTGGTGCACAGAACCTTTAAATGTACATTAAATTGTTGCTGCAAAGAATTAAATATCTCAAAACCTGTGGAAATAAAACCAAAACTATCTCCATGGATAGATAAATATGTATTTCTGTGATACGGTGTATTTTAACAGCCCAGTCACACTAAATGGCATATGAATGACATGGTAATCGCAAGTCATTTCACGTGCAATAAGAACATCGTTCTTTTGTCCTGTTATTTGTACACCATGTAGTCCATACTGACTACAATGTAAATGCATCCGCATCAATATGCTACTCTCAGAGCTAGTATCGTAGAATAAAAAGAGAGAAAGACCACTTATGGCAGGTGAGAGTTTGTGTCCCAAAGTGTGAATTATATTGAAGTTACATCAGTGAAGTTTGTGATGTGTTTTCCGTATTTCTGTTACGTTGTTTCCGTACATATTTTTTTATTTAGTTAACGTACTTATTTAAGGCCCAACCGTGATGTTTTTCCTACACCTCATTAAGTGGTTTGCCTAAACCTAACTGCAGCCTTTATCATAGTTTTGTTGGGTAGCGTAAAAATGACACGCGAAAAGACTAAAATATGATCTCATGACATGCAGAATGTCCTGGAAATGTCGTTTATACGCCTTCCCATGAGATGGAGTTGATTTTATTCACTAGAAAGAACATGTTCTTTGTATTTATTTCGTCAGTGATTATGTCTAAAATCATTATTAGCTTGCCTCATATTCAGTCAGGAGTCTTATGACGACTGATGTTATTTAATGACTCTCAAAGCCAAAAACATCAACATGACCTCAACATGCTCTTAAATGTGATGTTACAAAACAACACACTGAACCACTCTCACCTCTAGAAAGGAGGAAGCCACCCACAGTTTCTCCCAGCCTAAAGACCTGCTCCAACGCAGCACCCACTAATTCATTACATTCCCCAATTAAATCATCATCCAAGAGCAATATTCCGCTCATATGAAAGTACTAATTAAGTGCTTAAGGTACTTTGCTATGGTGTTAGTCTTTTTCTCTGGCACGGAAGCACCTGGCCCGGCGGCGGCGGCGCCCTGCAGATTTCACATTGAAATCTGGAGGACACAGACAGTTTCTCAGAGGCTCTTTCAGGTTTCATCCCCTCTGCATGCGGTGCCTGTCTGTCTCAACTGGAGGGGAAGCGTGGCGTCCATGTTGAAATTTTCCAGGGCTTGTTAATTTGCACATTCACGTGAAGGTCATGTATGTGCCTGTATCCTCGCCTTTTGATGTGCTGAGTCACTCACATAGCACAGACGGGTTGGGGCGCTCCACAAAGCCCGCAATGAGGACACTCATGACCGATGCACGCAACGCTGTGTGAGTGTGAGAGTGTGTGTGAGAGAGAAAGAGTGAGGGAGTGGAAGCAAGACAGACAGAGAGAAGGAAAATAAATGTGTACGTATGCTTTCACGCATCGGGTGTCTATTGACGGTCTACAGGAGAGCAGCCATGGGGGGTTGAATGAGACTCCTCTGTTTCATAATATCATAATATCCTGCTATTCTGGTTGTGTTATTCAGACTACGTAGACCTCCAGTGCACTGAGCAACACTGTCTCACTCTCTTGAAACAGACCAGTTGCGTTCCTGAGTCTGTTATGTCAGATATGGTGTGTGTGTTGGAGAGAATGGGAGGTCTGCATTGGGAAATATATTAACTGGTGTCCATGGGCGCCTGGTTATCTTTTAAAATGAGGGAGCAATCTTGGAAAGATAGATAATTTGCGGAGGGTCTGGGGGTCCTCCCGCTAGAAAAACAAAATAGTGATTTAAAACAAATGTTCTGCATTTCTACACCACGTAACCTTTTGAGTTAACCCTGAACTACATCCCAAATAATAAAATCAACAGGGCTAAAGCTAAATATTAATAGCGTGTCTAGAAGGTAACATGCAAATTGCAAAACTCTCATGAGGTGGTTAAGGTTAGACATTGACCTCGAATGGTTAAGGTTAGGTTGTCGGGCAGCGAATCTTGCGAGGGTTTTTGCAAGATTTTGCAAGTTTTCTCAATTTGCAGGTTACCTTTAAGAACCAACCCAAATCCTGTCCAATCAGCGAGCTAACGTTTGGGGAGCTGTCATGTCATCCATCTTTATTTACAGTCTATGGTACCAACTCAAAGGGTGGTCAAAAAAAAAAAGTGATTTTTTTATTACTCTTTTTTTTTAGTTGCTGAAAATAGTCCAATGATTACTGATATAACCTGTTTAAATATAAACCTCTGATTGTGAGGACTGTATGATGATAAATTGATTTTTAAAGAGACAAGAAGTGGGGTAGCAAAAACTTAATTAATTAATAACTATTTATTGCCCTGATCCATTGAGGTGTGCCAGGGCCCTGGTATTGCACATGCTGGCTTACTGGAACGGATGTGACTAATAGTTAATAGTTAATAGTTATAATTAATAATTAATGTTATTAATTACACCTATGAAATGTCTGCTGTGAAAAGGAGCTATAATGAGGATGCATTTGCTCCTCTTACACCATTACTCAGAAACCTGAGGCAAAGGTCCAGCGGTCTAGACAGGGCAGATAAGTAAATTAAAGATTCCACGTCCAACAAAAAAGTAGGCATCAATGAAATGTAGGTGTGTCCCACTTTCTTTACTTCCCAGAAAAGGCCTGTGTGTAATGAACTAGTTTCTATCGGTCAGGATCCACACACACATTGTGTGCCTGTTACCCGTGGCAACATCACAGGACTCCCTGCCAGAATTTAACATGAGCTCATAAGAGTTTGAGAATGAAGCCAAAACTTTCACCCCTTTGCCTGGCAGTTTCACAAGCGGATAAGTCTGTTTGTGTTTGTTACAAATTGTCTCTCTGATTCAAGTAAAGATGAGTGTGTGCATTAGCGACATGGAAAGTGTGTCTTACTTCCTGCAAAGAGAAACCTTCATGTGACGCAGGAAAAGCCTGACATCACAGACCAGACGCGGTGGTCTCCCCACTAACTGGGTTAAATAAATATACTTGTGCCACAGCAGTGAAATGGTCAGTGAATGCAGTGACTCAGCACACAAACTCACACACACCCACACACACAAATTCTGGTTGTGAAGATCATCTGTTTGGATTCCAGGAGATAAAACTTTAATCACAAGAGCAGTTGCATCTGCGTCCTAGCAGACTAAATGCTCATGCAATTATAGGGGTGAAGTTATGCAGGTTTATCACACAATTAAAGCTCCCCTGTGTGTGTGTGTGTGTGTGTGTGTGTGTGTGTGTGTGTGTGTGTGTGTGTGTGTGTGTGTGCATAATTTAGTCTGTGACAAAAACCTTGTTCCTTAAACCTTATTTCATTTGTAGACTTAAAAACATACAAATCGTTACATCTATGCTTTTAAACTGTTTATGTTTTTTTCTTGTACACCGTTGCTCTGAGTGAGACTACCCAATGACTGTCCAATCAACAATATAAAAAAGTCTGACTGTAGCATTTCAGCCCGGTCTCACTAAATGTCGTATGACATATAAATTTGTATGTTATTTTGCGTGCAATAACAACGCCTTTGTTACTTTTGGCGTGTCATGTGAACGCCTCATAGTTTGTACTGACTGCAATGCAAACACAGGACTTTCAACCAGGAGACCTGTTAAGTTATTAATTTACATGTATTGATCACTTTGTATTGCCAATGTGTGAACGGATTGTAACGCAACCCAACTTTCTCGGTTGCCTATAACAGCCTGCGGACGGATTTCTATGTAAAGGACTCGGGACTGTTTTGAAAATCCACAGAATATGACGTTTATGCTCCCGACTGCCTCGCCTCTCTTCAGCTCCCCTACAGCGCTAACAGTGTGTAGTTAACGTAGCAAAATACTTTCTTGAGTGCTTAAGCTAAGGTTAGCCAGTTTTCTGTAACTTAGCTACGTGGCATGGATCTGCTGTTGGTTGCTTTGTAAGATAATAAAGTAATTTGCAAACAGCAAGCTAGTTAGTATCATGGAGCCAAAGGTCCAAATAAAATATAGGAACATTACAGAACATTATGTAAGGGATAATGCCCGACGAGGTGTCCACTGTCCATTGGAATTAATGGACGGTGTGACGGTAGTTAACAGTTAACAGCCACAGGTATCATTAATAACAAGGATTTCCTGAAAGTTACATATAGTACCTTTAAGCCTAATCTCTATAAACAGATTTTGCGTTCATGTGTTGAATCTGTTGGCAACGGGAGAAGATTTTGGCATCGGAAGCGTTCTGGTTTCCATGTATAGTCCGAGTAGTATTGACCATTCACATTTAAGCAGGCTTTGGTTGAATGCAGGTAAACATGTCCGTTTGGAGAGCAAAAGAGACGGAATGGGTGGCCGAAATCTCTGAGCCCATCGGCTATCATCTGACGATGATTTAGCTTCTTATTGGTTTAAAATTTGCTTGTAAACTGGCTACTTGTGAAACAATCCAGTCGCACACGTCGTCTCTCAACTCCAACTCCAGTCTTGTGTCTCAAGTTGCTAATCGGACTGTAAACGATGAGCAGCACACAGAAAAGAAAGTCTTAGCCCGGATATCCGCTGGCTACACCGGAACCCCAGAAAAATAGTGCCCCTTGCACCTAGGGGCTTATCCGTCGTTACGTTGAGCATTGTGATGAAGGTAACACAGTTTATAGTCTAAGTATAGAGTATATAAGTCTAATGCAGTGAGGGCCAAAGAGCAAATGTACTACGGAGTATTAGGGCCACATTGACGGAAAAAAATCTGAGATTTCCAGAATAAAGTCATAATATTACGAGAAAAAAGTCATAACTTTACGAGAAAAAAAGAAAATAACACGTAAAATTACTACTTTATAATATTACGACTTTTTTCTCGAAATCTCAGATTTATTTTACTCTGTCGTACCGTCGTACCATAGACCTACAACAATGATAAATAAAAATGAAAATGTAAACATAAAACAGTTATTCATTTCCATTTCTAAAAATCCACAGGGAGCCACTGGAGAGGGGCTAAAGAGCCGCATGTGGCTCCGGAGCCGCAGGTTGCTGACCCCTGGGTAGATTGTAAAACTGAAATGCCCTTCTGGGATAAATGAAGTGGTCTGAATCTGAATCTGAATCTGGAGTTGAATATATAATTGGAAATGTTGTGAGTTTTTTTTACGTAGGAAATTTAGAATATTAGAATATTTCTGGTGCTTTGTCAAAAATGTGTTGACTCATGACATTGAGTTAAACCAGGGGTCAGCAACCTGCGGCTCCGGAGCCACATGCGGCTCTTTAGCTCCTCTCCAGTGGCTCCCTGTGGATTTTTAAAAATGGAAATGAATAACTGTTTTTTGTTTATATTTTCATTTTTATTTATCATTGTTGTAGGTCCATGGTATGACGGTACGACGGAGTATTAGGGCCATATTGAGGAAAAAAATATATATATGAGATTTCGAGAATAAAGTCATAATATTATGAGAATAAAGTCATAATATTATGAGAATAAAGTCATAGTAATTTTAGGTGTAATTTTAGTAATTTTTGTTTTTGTTTTGCCTAAAATGTCTCTTTTGATAGTAAAGGTTGCTGACCCCTGAGCTAAATGGATATGTAGTGTGCTGCTTTCAGAGACAGTGCAGTGGGGCTCTACAACAGCCCCCCCACCCCTCTGTGACTGTCTCTCCTTCTCACACACACACACACACACACACCACTGCCCCGCTGACACTGACTCTCCTCTCTCATACACTCTCAATACCACCCCCTACTGTATCCCTCTCTCTCCCTCTGATACCTGATTGTTTGCACAATCTGTTTATATCATGTTTATTTTTGTTTATAGCTTATTTTGTATATAATGTACAGTATATTGGTAGAATTTAAATTTTTTTATTCTTATTTTATTCTAACATTTTTATCTATTCTTTTGCTTACTTTATTACGAGAATAGTAATAACTTTACGAGAAAAAAAGTTGTAATATTACGAAAATAAAGTCATAAGTTTACGAGAAAAATAGTCAAAATATTACGAGAATAAAGTCATAACTTTACGAGAAAAAAAGAAAATAACACCTAAAATTACTACTTTATAATATTATGACTTTATTCTCATAATATTATGACTTTATTCTCGAAATCTCAGATTTATTTTTTTTTCCTCAATGTGGCCCTAATACTCCGTCGTACCATCATACCATGGACCTACAACAAATATGCTTACTTGCACCAACATAACCAAAGCAAATTCCTAGTGTATACCTCTTACACCTGGCAATAAACACCATTCTGATTCTGATTTCTTGTGTTTTGTCGCCATCTAGCGGCCAACACTGTAAACTACAGGCATCAACCTGCAGTGTCACGCTGCGCCCACTAGGGGGCGATGTCGTGTAACGCGGAAGCCAAAACCCACCCAGAGGAAAAAGGGAGGAAGTCAGGAAGCTGCCTGCTTGTGACAGCAAAGAGAGAAAAGCACAGTAGAATAAAAAAGGCCGGACTTGAGCTTGAACTCTCGTCCTCTTCTGTTTAGATTTAGACTCTTAAAAACAACGACATGGCGAAGAACACTTTGACGGCCCGCTTCAGAGGAGTGGACGTGGACGAGTACGACGAGAACAAGTTTGTGGACGAAGAGGACGGAGGAGAGAACCAGCTGGGTCCTGACGAGGCTGAGGTGGACTCACTCATCAGACAATATCCTTCACATGATTAGCTAGCTACTGTCTGTCTGCTGCACCATCTGCTGCAGGAACACAACCAGTCTCAGTGTATTTATCTGCATACTTCCTCTCTCTATCTCTCTCTCTATATATATATGTTTATGTTGCTTGTGTGAATGGTTGCTCTGTAAGTAGGCCAGTCACTGTCCAGACTTGCCTGGCTGTCACATTCCTGGCATTTCTGCTCCAAGACAGAACAAGCTTGTATGTATGTTATATTAACCACAAAGCTAGTATGCATTTGTATAACTACAAGTTCACCATTTAATCCTATAATTTAATTTATTAACAGATGAATAGTCGTGCAGCTCCATTGTGTTTCTGCAGGTTAGCTTAGAAAGATGAGTGTTGCAGAAGCAGAGGTAAAAGTCTGTCTACTCTTTGCTCTACAGCAGTTACCATTTGGGTATAATTGTTTTTGGAGAGGCTTGGTAATGTCTGTAGCCAGCGGTTTCAGCCTTTTAGACCTTATAAGGCATGAAACTGAAGCACTTCCTCATTAAATGAGACAAGCTACCTCCCACCTCATGTTACAGAATAGGAGACTTAAAGGAGAGGTTCAAGTCTGACAATAACTCAAAATATGAACATGAAAACTAAACTAACTTGCCTTTTATTTGCATTCAAGTTGCACTAAGAAGGGATCTTTTCACAGCCTGTGCAGTTATCAGTTATAGCGATAACTCTGTATCCTTTAAGATGGCCATCTGTATGCTAATATAAAAGCAAGGCAATGTTATTTATATAGCACGTCATTTCATTTATTTATTTTACATTAAAATACATGTGCAAAAGACCCACCCAAAGACTAGGGGGTGTAAATGACAAGTTTCATCAGGATACGATATTATATTGATTCTTTGGACGATACGATATTTGTTGATGTCACAAAATCTACCAAGATACAGGGGCCCGATATGAGATGATATGATATGCCTATTTAAAGCAGCAGTGGGTAGAATTGGAGCAAATATGATTAAAAATGTATTTATTTTTAAATTATTTTTATAAAACGGTCACTATATCCTGACAGTAGTGCATGAGACAGGTAATCTGGAAAAAAATCATGTGCCTCTGTGTCCTCCGGTGCTCCTAATGACATCTGGAAGATTTCACAGACCGGAGGAAAACAACCAGTCAGAGCTGAGCTGGAGTCTGCCGTCTCTGACCAGCTGTCAATCACTAGTGAACTCCGATCAAACGGTCAAACTAGGCAGCGCTGACTGTAATGCCTATTTCTCTCCTCGATGATATTGGATCGTTGATCATTGACTCGATATATCAATCCAGATCGATGTATTGTTACACCCCTACCACGGACAGCAAGGAACCCACAGTCACCCTGATTACTTAAGTCTTAAAGCCCACAGACCCACACCTCCAGTAACTGATCATAAACCTGAGAAAACTCTGTGTTGCATCCTTAACCCTCCCTGCACAGGAAATCTCATGGAGGCTTTACAAGCGGTCTTGAAGAACCCGCCAATCAACACAAAGAACCAGAACGTCAAGGTGAGTTTGCTGTTCTTCGTCAATAATGGCACGTTCTTGTTTTTCTAATGAATCACTTTTTAGGCTTTTACACTGAATGATGATATTTTTAATGGCATTTGAGAGAAATGGTTCCTTGGACAGTAGAAATATTGATATGTATTGATACACGTATTGTAGCAGATGTTGTGTACTTGTAGATACCTGGTAGGGCTGCACAATTAATCACAATTTTATCGAAATCGCAATAGGACCTACTGCAATTTTCAAATTGCAAGATGCTCAATATTTTTTAAAAGCAAAATGTGTGTCAAAATACCATTTTAAGTTAAATATTGTGGTGCTGCAGAGATGTCCTGACCTACACATCATATTCTACAGACTTAAAAAAACAGATAACCGAAAAAAATCACACCATAATCATTTTTATATGTTTTTCAATGAAATGAGAATAATGATGTAAAAATTATAATATCCCCTAATATTGCAAATCATATCTATATATGTCTGGAACCAGGCTAATAATCAACTCTCCTTCTCTTTTCAGGAGCGTGCTGAGGGTTTGGTGCTGAAGGTGCTTAGCGCCTTCAAGAGCAGCGACATTGAGAAAGGGGTGCAGTCCCTCGACAAGAACGGCGTGGACCTGCTGATGAAATACATCTACAAAGGCTTCGAGAGGCCGTCAGAAAACAGCAGCGCGGTCCTACTGCAGTGGCACGAAAAGGTAAATATTCGCACTTCATTGTTTAACATGAATCATAAAGTGTCGGGGAGAGAGATGGGGGGATTTTTCCTAAAAGCCTTCT
This sequence comes from Adelosebastes latens, assembly GCA_916700685.1. Lineage (NCBI taxonomy): Eukaryota > Metazoa > Chordata > Actinopteri > Perciformes > Sebastidae > Adelosebastes > Adelosebastes latens. The sequence goes on along the minus strand of CAKAKR010064779.1, from coordinate 12,874 downwards.
AGACAAACTATTGATTTATAGATAAAACTGTGTGACTAGAGGGAGGAGTTGATATTTGAGATGATGCAGATGAGCAAAATTTAAATTAAAACACCTCCAGGACCGTTCAAACGTAAAGTCTGCGACGTTGTTTTCTCGTAAACTAAGTTCACACTACACAACTTTCAAAGTTGTCAGATCGCAGTACTGTTCACACTACACAACTTACTGTCTCGTAATCGTCTTTAAGTCGTTGTGGTTTTCACACTACATGACTGACCGGCGACAGGGGGTCACACACTGCAAGATCTTTCGCCGGGAGGAATCCCCGATGAAGTCTCCAAACTACGCTTTGTAACGAAAACACGCGAGAAATACACGGTGAATGACGTGATACCATACACAAGACACATGGCTGATGTTGCTGTTGGCACATGTTTACAAAAAAGCCTGTTTCCACGCTCTTTTTTCGGAGAGCCTCTTGGCTCGCGTCTTTGGACAGTTCACACATGATGCTCGAGCACTGATGTGCTCCAAAAACTGTCGGGGAGCGGAAAATCGGGGCTAAAGTGGTGTAATGTGAACTAGGTCTTAGATGTAGCTAATTTTACTCTAACCTGTCAAAGAAAAGTGATATCTGTTTATAAATGGCGACGGATTAATGAATGTTTCTTCAGCATTATGTTTGGGGTCTGTAGTTTGAGCCCATGGCAGGACTGTAAAGGCCAGTTCGAGATGGACTTAAAGTGGCCACAAGATGCCACAACTCTAGCCGAGCTACCAGAGTTTAACAGAGACTCAGTTTCAGTACTAAAATAAAATAGCCTGACCGTATTTTTCTCCCTGTGTCTCCAGGCTCTGGCAGCTGGAGGAGTGGGCAGCATCGTCAGGGTACTAACGGCGAGGAAGACGGTCTAAAAGTGGATCAGTTCTCTCCACATCACTGACGGATACAGGATACTGTTCATGTAATCATAACAGATGGCATAGGGACTAAAAGGAAAAAACAGACATTTAACCCAATGTGATCCTGCTGCGTTCAAGCTTAGACTAAATAATCTAATCAAATCTGGGTCACATTAGGTTAAAAAAACGTCTTTTTCTTCTTACATCCCCTTCCTGATCACAGCCGACTGAATCATGTTCCTCACAGGGTGCTACAGAGAACTTCATGTGTCTGTGCTGCTTCCTTCATCTACTTCTTCCTTTCTCTCCAGGTCATTCCTACACAGTGTGTGCTCAGTCTGCACGCCAGTGGCTCCCAACATAGAGGTGATAAATCTTAGAAAAAACACAGAGGATCGCAGAAAACACGAGGGCTGGGCCCCACGATACGATGTTATCACGATACTTAAGTCAAGATACGATCTTATTGCGATTTTAAACGTTTTGTGACATATTGAGATTGATTACACGGCTTTGTTGAATACTCGATTCTGATTGGTCAATCACGGCATTCTACAGTCTGTTATTTTTTCATAGCAGACCGTTGCTATGGGCGCAGTTCTGATGTCAGACTCTCGAGGACCGTTTTTTTTGTCACATTATTGATTTCTTAAGTAAGTAGCCGTATAATAAGCGGGATAACGTACAGTGAGCCGGTCATTGTTGCGAAATAAACCCCTTCAGATGATGCAAGACTCTGTACATTATCCCTAACTTATTACCTTTTTTCAATTGCAAATTATGCAGTTTGTCAACATTGGTTTTATCTAATGAGATACAGTTTTCACTCTGTTCATCTCAGAGGTCATAGGTCAAGGGACCCCTTTGAAAATGGGCGTGCCAACTTTTCCTCGCCAAAATTTTGCACAACTTTGGAGCGTTCTTCCTGACAAGCTAACATGACATGGTTGGTACTTATTCCTTAGGTTGTCTAGTTTCATATGATACCAGCCCGCTACAACCTCTGAAAGACAGAATAGTGGCCCGGCCCGGCGGATTTTTAAGAGGTTAGTTTATATAATAAAAGATCGATACTTGACATCCAGCATTGACACGCAAAATACCACGATTACATTGCTATATCGATTTTTTTCTCCCACCCCTAGAAAACACATATTCTCTAATCATTTCCTCTAATCTTTGCTTTTTTTTTTCTTGTGAATTACATCATTTTACACCTCTCTTATCGGTCACAAGCCAAAAAGGTTGGGAGCCACTGCTGCACACAGACATCACTGTACCTACACACTCATTAGAACAGACACACTCACATCCATGACTCTTAGCAATGTATCCTCCATTGACTTCCACACAAACACACAGAGGGTTTCAGCTTTGCTTCTCTCAGGAAAACTCTCTCTCAGTATTTGTTTTCCATCTCATGAGTAGAGACGACCTGATGGAATAAAAGCCTGACTCTCAGTCAGTAAATCCTCTCCCTATGATAATAACACCGGAGCAGTGGGAGGCTCTTGAAAAGCACAGTCACAGATGGAGGGTGGTGGATTTGCTCACGGGGGTCGCCTTTTACCCCGTGGAGCGGGAGAAGGGTGGGGGGTTGGTGTCATCCATCCTATCCTTTCACGCTGCCCCAGTTAAGGATTATTACCCACGATGCATCTCCACCACCACCACTCTTATTAATCCCATTTTACTGCTCCCTCACATCCCTCATGTCTCTCATGCACCCTCTGCTACTGTGCAGGGCTTTAAATAATGTGGCTCTGCTTCTGTACTTTCAGGAAAATGACAAAGTCACCCTGAGAATCCGTTCTCAGATTTATTTTGGTATTTAACAGAATAATAATCTAGGATTAAACATTTTCCTCTCGGTACTGTTATTGTTTTATAGTAGCGATTTCCGCCTCAAGGCCTAATCCCTACTTGATCAAAATAAAAAAAATAAAAAACGCTTAAAAGGTTTGACAATATCCGCGTGCTTGATTTGCAGGAGAGACTAAGATAAGATAATTAATATTTTGTCTCTCTTATGCGATTTAAAAAAATCTATTGTTTGCATGATCCTACTTTTGAGTATTCTGTCAAGCATTTCATACTTGTCTTTTGTACATGTTATGTGTCTCTTCTGGAGAAACTAAGTGATTTTTTGTATTGAATCTGGGTTTAAATTCATGCTTGTTCATTCAAACAAACATCCTCCACACACATGGTGTCGTCTGGCAGTCATACTGTTATTACCACATATGCTTTTAATTTCCATACATTTTATAAAATAAGGAAAACTGGAAATGTAAAAAGTTTTATCTGCCTTATCAGGTGGATTGCGTCTGTTGCCAAATGATTTATCTTGCTTACATTGATGATTTTGTTGCCCTTGTGTGTTAGAGAAGAATTTTTAAGACAAAAGATGTGGAGTTATAACTATAAACAGTATAAATGAACATACAAGCAAAGTGTGTTCAAAAAGTTGAAAATGTTATGTAGACATAGTGATCAGGGGAATTCAGTCCCAGCATAATGATTTTGTTCCTGCTCATTTCCAAATCACACACACAGAGTGGATGTTGCTTTTTCTAAAACACACCTCACAGTTGTGTTTTACTCACGAGTAGTTGCTATTTAGGGTTTTCATGTTTGAATACTATCATCAGTGATGATGCATCCAGACATTAGATTCCTTTTCTAATGCAGTAAAGTCTAGTTTTACATGAAAACTAGAAGGAGAACGGCCTGATTTCTTCTTCTGCTTCATGTATTTCTAGTCGGAGATGCTCCTCCAGCTGAGGGAGCGTGTACCAGACTGATGTACAAACTGCCTTACTCAATATTCCTTTTTTATGTTTGTGCTTTTTTGACAAAAAATAAATAAAAGGTGTGAATGCTGATCATAACTTTGTCATGACTTTTGATGATGTTTTACATGCACATACTAAGTATGATGAATACAAGTCAGGGTCTGTATTTTATCACTGCTACAACTGAACTGTTGGGACTTGCAGTTCTTCACTCCTCACATTGTGATGTTGCAGCCTTATACTAAAATCGTTTGAATTACATTTTCCACTCATCAATCTACACTCAATACTCCATAATGGTTATGTTAAATAAATATTATGCAAATTTTCTAAAAATAACAAAACAAATATATTGACATAAGTAGCTGAGTCGTAGGGCCAGAGCACTCTAGACCAGGTATTCAATAAAAAGGGTAACTTTGGTATTTTTCAAACTGGATGCTATTTTCCCTGCTATGTGGATGTGTCTAAGTGACTAATGGGAACAAGACTTTTTGAAATTGGTGAGGGCCTGTAACCGGCAGCTGCAAAACGTGTAACGTTACGTCCACTAAAAGTGCTTGTTTTTGCCACTGACGGGCTCAGATTGTTATTTTAAGTGTCTGACAACATTATGGAAAAGACCCTACAGAGAAATAAAATGTTTTTCTTACCTTTCTCTTGATCCGGTCTGTTTGTTATTATGTCCAAGTCCCGTTCAAAGAGAAGTCTCGTTGTGAAATCTGAATATCGGGCAGCAAACAGGTCTCTGTGGCCACTCTTCCTCTGAGGGCAGAGATGGGGTCACAGCACCCACAGGAACCAGTCTCCACATACTCCAGCTCAAATAAATACGAGCGGCCATCGAATTTAAACACATCATCCACATTGTGGAAATCATCTAAATATTCAGACACTGAAAATCTTCTAAATAACACTAAGCTACACTTTCTGTACTCCAACACAACAATCTCTGCCCGGCTGGCAGTCGCGTTTCCACCATGGATGTATTCCACTATTCCACCGTTGACTTCCGGCAACACGTCACCTCGCAGTATAATGTCAGACACTGGACGGAAATGACGATGCCAGCTTGCCAATGTTGACTTGTTGTAGTAGGAGAAGCACAAGTTTTACTAATGAGCTGCGAATGACACTAACGATGGCTCTGCTCCGTTCAAGTGTTCCAGTGAGAGTGACAGTGAGCCAGCATGCTCACAGCAAGACCCTGAACTCAAGGCAGCTAAATGGAATTCAGCCATCATTAATTGTATTATTAACACTTGTGCTTCTCCTGCTGTGACAAGTCAAAATGTCTTCTGTGAAAAAGGCCTATGGGATTGCAGCCCCTAAAAGGCTGCCCTATACAGTACTCTGGCTCTTGTTCTGTTGCTAGAGCAACAGCTTTGGTCCAAGTTTACTTCCTGTCAGCTACTACAACATTGCAACAGGAAATACAAAAGAGCCCATTTATAATGTTTATGTTGTCAAGTTTGAAAAGGTCTATTAGTCAGCTAGACACAAAAACACTGCAGAGGCATTTGGTCGCTCTGCTGTAAGGCCCAGATTTGTGGAGTGTTGAGGTGATGGTTGTCCTTCTGGAAATCTCTCTCCCGTCTCCACAAGGGATCTCTGGAGCTCAGCTAGAGTGACCGTCAGGTTATTGTTCACCTCTCTTATAAAGGCCCTTCTCCCCTGATAGCTCAGTTTGGCCGGGCAGCCAGCTCTAGGGAGAGTCGAGCTTGTTCCAAACTTCCTCCATTTAATAACTCTGGAGGCCACTGTGCTATCGGGAACCTTCAATGCAGCAGAAATCGTTTTTGTAGCCTGTCTCTGACCTCATGGCATAGTTTTTGCTCTGATGTGCATTGTCAGCTGTGAGATCTATTGACAGACATGTGTGTTCCTTTCCAAATCAGCTGAATTGACCACAGGTGGACTCCAATCAAGGTGTAGAAACATCTCAAAGGTGATCAAGAGAAATGAGAGGCACCTGAGCTAAATTTAAAGCGTCATAGTGCAGAGGGTGGGAATATTTGTCAATGTGATATTTCAGTAATTTCTTTTTAATAAAATTGCTATTTTTGTTTTGTCATTATGGGATATTAAGTGTAGACTGATGAGGGGAGAATGGATTCAAACAATTTTAACATAAGGCTGCAACATAACAAAATGTGAGAAAGTGAAGAGGTCACAATACTTTCTGAAAGCACAGTAAGTGAAAGATATAAGTAATACAAAAAACCCTTCACTTTTACTCACAAATTTAAGAATAATGAGATCCTAAGTGGATGAGACAGGCGAGCACATAACTTCTTAGAGGTGTTTTGAGTAGACTGTCATGATAAATACGTTGACTGAAGCAAAAAGTATAATTCAGAACAAGGTTGTTTTAAGCCCATTCATATTTGCATTTGATTTAAACATTTGAAAGGATGTTACAGCAGTTTTCTTTCTCTTTTTTTGCATTTATCAGGGTTGCAAACCACAAGAATAAAGTTCATATTAATTTTGTTTGCAATCACCTTCCATACATATTGAATTGTGGAACTAAATTCTACTCAAGATTTATTTGATGTACGTTGTCTACCAGCTTTTTGTTCCCAATTCAGCCAATTTCCCATTATTTCATCCCTATCTATACATACAAATATATTAGATTGTTGTTCATTTAATATGTAAATTGCTACTGGAGATATTAAGACATTCATACAAAAATTACAAGAAAAAATGTAAGGATTAATACAAAAAAGAATATGGCAGGCACGGGGTAAATCATCATCTCTGATTCGCTATTCCAGTGCACACATGTGATTAATCATGTGATCACTCAAGAGTAACAAAGCAAGTAGCTTAATAAATTGTCTTTTTTTTACTCCCAGATGTGACATGCTTAATAAGGATCTGTTTGATGTAGTTGTACATACATTATGCTTAATTTCAGTGTATATTCATTTATTACATTTTTATTACAAAACGGATACAATAAGTACAGTATGGCAATACATTATGAGAAAAAAAACATATGTACAAGTCATAAAAATAAAATACATCTTGGTATCAACTATTGGATGGAGCAGTATATGGCACATTGATGATGTAATCAGTGTAATGATTAGATAGGGTTTCCATTTGATGCATTCACGTGTATGATAGGCCGCTACCTGAGGATGTACAATATGTGACAGTCAAGTTTTCTATCGCCAAAAAGATCACCGTATCTGAACAGTCACAAATCCACTTTAGTGACTGTGAGGGCTAAACAAAGGTGGGAACTGCCCATTTTTTCTCGTTCAAGCACTTCCCAATAAGTTAATAATAGGTAGATGTAAATAAAAGGCTAGCTGAGATTTCTTGAGTAGGGTTGAGGCCTACTTTCTGAGCCAGCGGTGGACGCTTCGGCTTTGAGGAGCAAAATCTTGTTGATATCATAAATAAATCTGAAGGGGCAGGGGAAAATAATAAGGCAAAATATTAAACATGTCACTGAAAAAGTCCTGACAGGCTGAGGTGAGGATTCCAGGGATTAGAGCCAATAAATAGCCAGTTTCATCCGAGCCTCCTGTTCAGCTACAGCGGCCTGTATTGTATCCACTTTAAATCTACGTCCTGACGTCTTCAGGGCTGTATGCACTCACTGGCCTCTCTCACACTGAACACAATGTCTTTTTTCAGTTTGTTTACCGATGTGGCTGCTTTTCCAAAAACCACTCACTCATTTAGGACGCAATCCATCACCGCACCTCTGCCTTAGCGTCATTTAAAGTGCTCTCAGTAGGGGTAGGCAGAGACGGCGATGTAGACGATGAAGGTCGTCTGGTACTCGATGCCTCCGCCTTCGTTGTAGGAGAGGGAGCGGACCTTCATGCGGAACGTGTGGGGCTCTCGTAGCGGCCGTGTGGTGAACAGCACTCCCTTCAGGTTCTCGTCTCGCAGGGCGAAAGGTAACGTGACGTCCTCGTCCACCACCTGGAAGCTGGTCCTGGGGTGCATCACTCCGTCCTGTGTGTAGGCCACCAGTCTGATGAGGTCCTGGTTGGCTGCAATGCCAAAGGGCAGAGACAGCAGCTTGTACTCCAGGGCGTAAGGGCTCAGTGCACACTCCAGGTCATTTGGTGGGCAGTTCTTCAGGCAAAACCTAGACACAACATCAGACAGCAGATTTCAGTTGAGTACACTGTGAGCACCATTTGTCTCAAAACTTCTGCAAATAAAAGCGAAACTATCTGCATGATATGGTACCTCAATGGCTACGTGAAGAATGTTTCATATTTTTGTGAAGTTGAACTGATCCTTTAAAGGACCAGTGTGTAGGATTTAAGGGGATTTATTGGCAGAAATGGAATATAATATTCATATTCATAACCTGGAACTAAGAATCATTTTGTTTTTGTTAGCTTAGAATGAGCCCTTCATATCTACATAGGGAGCGGGTCCTCTTCACAGAGTCCCCCATGTTGCTCCGCCATGTTTCTACAGTAGCCCAGAACGGACAAACCAAACGCTGGCTCTAGACAGAGCCTTTCACGTTTTTACATTACCTGAAGGCCACCGTAGTTCTCCGACACATTTGGAAAGGGAGGAGTGAGCGGAGGGGTATTCAGTTGGTTGCAATCTGCAACCTCACCACTAGATGCCACTAGGGATGTCACAAGAACCGATACTTCGATACCAAAATTTTGAAAATGTGACGGCACACCATAGGTACCGTCAGGGCTCGAGACTAACAGCGTCCTGTCGTCCCGTTGAAATGTGTTTGGGACGCACACTTACTATCAACGTGTTCAGGGGATGCATCCTATTTTTTTCCCTGATATTGCTACATTGCTAACAACAAAATCCGTTTTGAAATCGGCGGGATGAGAGATTGTTAACGTTGCTGCTTAGCGGCTGCTAACAGCTAACGTTAACTAGCTCTCTTCCTGCCGATTTCAACACGGGAGGTGCCATTGATTTACATTATGATGTGTTCAGGCTATCTTTTCGGTAAAATTGAGAAGTGGGCGAAGGTAAATTCTAACGTCATCATGATGTGTTCAAATGTAATCTCGTAAAATGACGTTTTTGGTGAGAAACTTGAACAAATCTAGTTGTTTGAAGGAGATGTTTTCACAGCAATATAAAATAGATAATAGAGAGGGAATTGTGACCTGTTGAACTTCCTAACAAAAACCAGTATGCAAACAGTAATAAAGGAGTGGATGTTGAAGTAAATGGGATTTATTGTTTTACTTTTGTGGATTAATCCTAATATTCCTGTGAAGGTTTACCCTGTGGCTGGATCCCTCTTGTAGTTCGGTGGACAGGGTGTGTCAATACACTGGTAACTTCCTCTCATGTTAAAGCACATCTGGTTCGCTCCACACTGGATGTTCAGCTCCAGGCACTCGTCTATATCTGTAGATACGGCAAACAGCTTATTGTCAGTACAGTACATCAGCTTACCGTTATTACAATACATCAGCTTGTTGTTATTACAGTACATCAGCTTACCGTTATTACAGTAGACTATAATAAAATGAAATGATGGTGATGGAAGGAAGCAAGGAATAGCTGGTGGTTCTCACCTTGACATGTCTTGCCATTGGCCATGAGGCGGTAACCAGCAGGACAGAGACACCTGTGGCTCCCCGCAGTGTTCATACATTCATGCTGACAGACATCCCTCACCTCACACTCATTGATGTCTGTTGGTGACACACACACACACATACACACACACGCAAACATCCACAGAATGATCAGAGAACATAAATGATGCATTAAGACACATTTTTAAAGCTCACAGTCCCATATTCACAGCAAACCCACAAGCAGCAAAGCAAAGAGAACATCTTTCATCCTCTCCCTCATCTCAACCCTGCCTGTCCTCCATTGTTACCTAAGCAGACGCCACCCCTGGGCTCAAACCCCTGCTGACAAGCAAGGAAGCCCTGCTGAGAGGAACGTATGCGAGTCTCTCTGCGGCTCCGGCTCCTGTTGCGCTCCCTTGTGGTGGCTGCTTGGGAGTGGTAGCTCTGAGAGGCCAAGTTGTGGTACAGTCGCTGGTAGGAGTTGCGCTCAGGAGAGGACTGTGATGTCCGGTAGCCGAATGAGTAACTCTCATAGCTGGGCAGACGCTCCAGACCAGCGCAGGATTTGCCATCCCCCAGCAGGTGGCGCCCCGGCGGGCAGGTGCACTTGAAGCTGCCAGGCGTGTTGATGCACTGGTGGGCACAGGGCTGTGGAAGCTGCTCACACTCATTTATGTCTGCCCTCAGCACAAAGAAAGACCAGCAGCAGGAAAAGACAAGAGGACGGAGTGACAGAAACGAAGGAGACAAAGGTGCAAAAAGAATACAGAAGTAAAAGGTGATATTCAGAGGGATGAAAAGAGCAAATTAGGCAGTGCAGGCCATGAAAATAGAAGAAGGAGATGAGAATGAGGGGGGAAAAAAGGGTATATGTCAATTACCCCACTGTACAACAATACATTTCCATGTCCCTAAGACAGAAATGTATTGAGATTATAAATACATTTGTCTAATTGAATGAGAGATTATCTCCTCTCATATCAAATAAAAGTAATGCTTTGAAGATCATGACTTCAAATTCTGGATCTAGTTAACGTTTTATCTGAGGAAACTATATCAAATATATTTCACATTTGATATCAGGTACGAAATCCAATTCATGCCAGATGAATGTTTCACAAAGACAGACATCAGCGTACGATGTTAATGAGGTCACGAGGGGAACAGTGAATGTATGCCATTACAAAGCAACTCCAGGAAATAGCCAGATCCAAACATAGAGGTAACAGTTTGAAAAGATAGGATTGTAAGAGAGTGAAAGGAAACAGAGTGACAGACAGAGCTGTGAGGTCATGGTGCTGGTCTTTCTATGGTTGACATGTCAAAGGAGGAGACGTTTATTTGCAGTTTCCCTTCCTCTCTAGTCCTTTCCTACCCTGTCTCTTACTCCTATCTGACAGTGTAGGTGAGAAGACATTACATCAACGTAGAGCTTTAGAGGACCTGATACTATGCATTAAATCTTTGCAGGGTCTTTATGTTATGAGTTAGTCAGCGGTTTTAATTGCAGCATTTTAGAGATGTAAGCAAGCACTGGCAGGATGTGATGTCTGAGCTACGTTGCAGATGACAGCAGAGTTATTTTAGATTTTCAACAGGAGTGAGTCACTGACACAAGGAGAGAGGAAGTATGCTGGCAGAAGCGAGCAAGCTGATGGGAAGTGCAGTGCAAAAGTGTTTCACACTTTTTAATTGCTTAAAGGGATATTGGGTGTTTTGAAGTGTGGTTGTATGAGGTACGTATCCATAGTCAGTGTATTACCTACAGTAGATGATGGTCGGCACGCCCCAAGTTTAAAGAAGCAGACAGGAGCCCCTTAAAAGAAAGGCTCACCTAAAAGAATCAATATCAGTTTTAAGTGTACGCTATATTTAGAATATTTTCAACACTTTATCTTGTCATCTGACAGCCCTTTCCGACGGGGAACTGAAGCTGTTGTATCCATCTATGCTCTCGCCAAAGCCACCAGACTCCATTGAAAAAAACAGTAATTTTACCTCGCAGAACACGGGGGTTGCTGTTCTACCGCTGCCTGGATCAGTTAGTTTGTTTGTGCTATTGTATAACTTTGGTAAATTCGAACTAACCAAAGTCACACAAGAACACAAATAAACTATCCGATCGAGGCAGCGGTAGACCAGCAACTCTCGTATTCTACAAGGTAAAATTTATGTTTTTTTCGATGGAGTCTGGTTGCTTCGGCGAGAGCATAGATAACCGTTTCAGTTCCCTGTTGGAAACATTATATAGCTGTCTCACTTCAAGGTAAACCGGTGAAAATATTCTAAATATAGCGTATACTTAAACTGATACTGATTTTTAGGTGAGCCATTCTTTTAGGTGGTTAAAATCCATTTTGCTGCCGGCCCCGTCCACAGCAGTACATTGCTTTGCTTCCGTGCGGTAACTCTTCTCTGTTTCTCAAAACTGGGGGCGTGCCAACTGTAATCCACTGTAGGTAATACACTGACTATGGATAAGTACCTCATACAACCCCACTTCAAAATAGCCAAACCATCCCTTTAACATGCTGTATGTTTTGGCAAACATCATCAGCTAAACAGAATCACACACTAGCAGGTGGAAGTATCACCTGCCTGATCACTGCAAATGAAAAATAAAATATTGGATTCATGTTTTCTGTTTATGAGAGACATAAAGGATGTACGTACCGAGACAGGGCCGTCCCACTCCCTGAGATCTGTAGCCACGTGGACAGGTGCAGTGGTAGCTGCCTCTGGTATTCTCACAGATCTGATTGTATCTGCATTGATGAGTGCCATCTCTGCACTCATCGATGTCTACAGCACAAAGGATACAGAAGTAAATCATAATCTAGATCCCTTCCCATCTGTACTTTATTCAAATTTGTACTTCAGCGAATGCTCTCTGGCTTAACAAGGAATACTGTATGTTGGTGAATACTCACCTACACATGTCCCATTGCCACCTTTAGTCATACCATTGGGGCACAGGTCAATACAGGTGTAACCACCTCGTGTGTTTTTACACTGCTGATCTGATCGACAAACCCTCTGTCTGCATTCGTTTATATCTGGGGTGATCACAGAGAGAAGAGTTTCTTCAAGGAAAATTATGTGACTGAAACTAAAAAAGCCAAAAATAGTAATGTTCTATTATGAATAATCTAGATAAAGCACTATACGGGGAGGTGTAGCTGTCTCACCTATACAGCGTCGGTTCCTGAGGTGAAAGCCCGGCTCGCAGGCGCATCGGTAGCTGCCAATTGTGTTCAGACAGTGCTGATTGCACGGATTGGATTCCTGGCACTCGTTCACATCTGAGCAACAAAAACAACAAACACTTGTAAAACGTTTCACATCAGCAACACTCGCAACAAAATGCTCAGTTGATTAATAAAGCTTGTTGATGTACCCGTGCAGCTGAGACCATCAGCCGTTCTCCTGAAGCCGCGCCCACAGCGCATGACACATCGGTAGGAGCCAATAGTGTTCTCACAGTCCTGTCCATCGTGGCACACGTTCCCATCCAGTGAACACTCATCGATGTCTACGAGAGCATTAACTTAATTAAACAATGACCTGTGTGTGTAATAATAATGCTGAGAGCACTGATTCAGAAGTGAGTTGTATACCGTGACAGGTCCTGCCGTCAGCTGA